>SJYC01125383.1:0-21379 GCA_006408675.1 Madoqua kirkii | reverse complement strand
ACAGTAGTAGATTTAAACAATGAATATAGTACAAAAAGAGAGAGATCTATATACCTGTCTCTTATACACATCTAGATGTGTATAAGAGACAGGAATGTTACCTTCAGGCTTATTTCTCCATATATATATTTTACCAAGATTACAAGGATCAATCATCTAATGCTAACAGATTGGTTCAAGCACCAAGAAAGGAATATGTTATGTAAATAAAGCTTAAAGGGAAGAAGTTGTTTTGGTCATTAAATTATAGGACTTAACTATCTTCTTCTACCAAGTTTTAAGCGTTAATCCTACTGGTATTAGAGAAGCAAAGTTAAACCAAAAGATCCAGAAGGTGGAGGTAATGTGATCTTAAAAATCAAAGAAACACAAATTAGAGTTTAAAGACATCTCAAGTAAATAAACCAAAAGTTACCACTTTCCTCTCTGCCTGTAGAACATTAACTACTTATATTAAAATCCTTATAAAGCACTGAATCAGCTGCCACTGTCTTCATAATAGAGAATGAAGAAAAACTTCAGAATTTATTCTGACTACCCACAACACCTATATTTTCAGATATTCGGTGTTGAGGGAAAAAGAATCAAGGCGTTAAAGTTTTCAGACTTCAGTTACACACTTGATGTGCTGCAAATAAAATATATATACTTGGAACTATAACACATGATGAGAAATGCTGCCCTTTTGCTCCTCCTCCCTAGAACGACATCTTTCAGGTGCATCCTCTTCATGCCTGGGGGCTGCTGCTGCTGCTGCTGCTGCTAAGTCACTTCAGTCGTGTCCGACTCTGTGCAACCCCAGAGACGGCAGCCCACCAGGCTTCCCCATCCCTGGGATTCTCCAGGCAAGAACACTGGAGTGGGTTGCCATTTCCTTCTCCAATACATGAAAGTGAAAAGTGAAAGTGAAGTCGCTCAGTCATGTCCAACTCAGCGATCCCCTGGACTGCAGCCCACCAGGCTCTGTCTATGGATTTTCCAGCAAGAGTACTGGAATGGGGTGCCAGTGCCTTCTCCGTCATGCCTGTGTGGAAACTTCTTTATTCCACATTCCTGGTTACTTAATGAATTCTCCTCCATGATTAAAAGAATGTTTTGGCAAGTCTTGAAAAAGGCACAAAAACTTAGGAATGGAGGAGAAAACAGAAGGGAAAGAAAAAGTTTCGATATCACTTCTCCATCATCAATTACTTCTCAAGAAACACAGCAGAGTGTATCCCACATTTATAAGTACTATAATCACAGGAGAACTCTCCAGAGAAGAACAGGAATGGGAATACTGTTCATTCTACTCTATCTCAACGCCTAAGTTTAAGTGTCAGTGTTAGTCGCTCAGTCGTGTCCGACTCTTTGCGACCCCATGGACTGCAGCCCACCAGGTTCCTCTGTCCATGAGATTTTTCAGGCAAGGATACTGGAGTGGGTTGCCATTTCCTTCTCCAGGGGATCTTCCCAACCCAGGGAGCGAACCCAGGTCTCCTGCATGCCTAAATTTAGGACATAGCAAATTAATATATTTGCAAAAGTAGTTATAGTTCCCACAACAATAAACATTCAAAAATTAACTCTAAAGGAAAATGATTTGTAACTACCTACTGTGCTTTCTCCACAGGAATATTTCTTTAAAATATACAATCAAAACCAGCACGAAGTATTAGACAATAACTTACTTGAGTCGGAACGAGCACAGGAGGGTAAGCCATCTTATGATGCCTGTACACCCAAAATGCACAAATGACAATCCCCGCAATTAACATAAGCGGCACCAAAGAATAGAGCAAGATGTTGTAATAGGGAGGCTTCGGTGCTACGGGGTTCGAAGTAGCTGTGGAAGAGAGCAGGAAGAAAACCATTCAGATTCGGCCAATAAAATTCCACCATATTCATTATAGTGATAAAATGCAGGAGAAAAATAGAGGAGGAGAAGGTGGGGGCAAATTATTCTAACACAAACATGCTTTGTTTTCAATCTACTAGTTGAACAGACTTATGTGTTTTCCCTGTGAACTTACGCTGTGTGACCTCCATCTCCGGAAAATAAGAAAACCTTTCGTTACACATATTGCCTTCACAGCAACAAAAATATACTTCAGGGCTATCTTTTTTTTCAATACAATCAGTCCTATAAATAAAAAGAGAAGAAATAATTAAAACCAACATTATTACCCTGAATCTACAATAGGTGTTTTACTAAAGTTCTTCTCAGAGATAAAATAATAAGTCATTTATAGTCAACTTTGAGATTTTTATTAATATTCAATGATCAACTCTTAAAAGTAAAAAGTGTTCCTTGAAATCAATTATGAAATATCATCAGAAAAAAATCCAACAGCTGATTTTATAACAATCACATTGGCTCTATGAAACAACTTCTTTAATTTGGATTTTAATGATCAATCTAAGGCAATCATCTTTTTATTCTTTAATTATTAGAAAAGCTTGAAGAGGAACACCAAGTCAATGCAGAAATTTGGTCTAAGAGTGCTTTATCCTCACAGGAAATAGAGCCTTTCCATTTTATGAATACAAAAACTGAACACTGTATATAAAAAACTGTATTTGTGTGTACACACATAAATACACACACACACACACACACACACACATATGTTACACAGATAAATGAGCTTCCTTGGTGGCTCAGACAGTAAAGTGTCTACTTGCAATGCAGGGGACCAGGGTTAGATCCTTGGGTCAGGAAGATCCCCTAGAGAACGGAATGCCTACCCATGCCAGCATTCTTGCCTGGAGAAATATATGGACAGAGGAGCCTGGTAGGCTACAGTCCATGGAGTCTCAGAGAGTCAGACATGACTGAGCAACTAACACTTTCACTTTCACTTCTCATGCATATAAATACACAGGCACGAAGTAATCCTTGCTCATATCTCATGGCAGAACACATTTCAACATCAGAGACTTAAATCAAGCTTGGGAATTAAGCCATTTTTGCAGCAGAATTAAATTCCCTGAACACAATGAACAGGGCTAAAGATAAACAAGTAAAGAGCAATTTGTAACAACAAAAATAGAGGCCCGAGTAACTCAAAAACTGACTAGAGTTAGGCTGATTTAGAGAGTAGAAGGAAGGCAGCCTTCTATATAGGACCTGAGTTACTGAAAAAACAGAGACTTAGCCTCTAGATCAAATCCTAATCAATCACTAAAAAAATTTAAATTGCTAATAACATCAGGTATATTTAAAGACATATATTACAAATAAACTGTAAACTTTTACATGGTTGTTGAAAATAAGGTTAAATTTAACTCTAAAGTGAAAAGCCCAAGATATTTCAGGGAGAAGGCAATTTTACCAAAATCAAACTTTAAAATAAAATTTATACTAATATCTATCTAGTAGAAGACAAAGGACAAATGAAAGCTAAATTTTTAACAATTTATAAAGAGAAATATATAAATGTAAATTTTAATATTCAGAAATATGCCTCAAATTATAGATTAATATAATTAAATACTAGCCTAATTAATGCAAGGAAAATTATTTTCACCATTCAATGTCATTCTTTGTTTTCCTCATCTCTTCCTCCATACTTTGACATTTCTTGAATCTTCTTTTTCTTACTCTTATTTACCTGACTACTCTTAATATTTCCTTTTAATCAAATTCAGAACATAAAAACAAAAATTCACATATATTTAAATTAGCACTTAACCCTGAGAAACAAAGCTGGTGTGGTAATTATCACTGTAAGAGCAGGCATTTGCACTGACCAACTCACCATTATCTAGCAAAGTTTAACCTCAAGCAATACTGGTTTTAGGTAAGAAGCCAATAGCTTTTTACAATAAAAAGAACAGAGATCCCTGAGCTCAACTAATTAATAAAAGATGTCTTGAATAAGCTTAAGTTGAATGGTTCTATGAAGACCTACAAGACCTTCTAGAATTAACACCAAAGAAAAAGATGTCCTTTTCATCACAGAGGCCTGGAATGCAAAAGCAGGAAGTCAAGAGATACTGGAGTAACAGGCAAGTTTGGCCTTGGAGTACAAAATGAAGCAGGGCAAAGGCTAACAGAGTTTTTCGAAGAGGACACACTGGTCACAGCAAACACCCTCTTCCAACAACACAACAGATGACTCTACACAGGGACATCACCAGATGGTCAATACCGAAATCAGACTGATTATTTTCTTTGCAGTTGAGGATGGAGAAGCTCTATACAGGAACCAAAAACAAGTCTTGAGAGCTGACTGTGGCTCAGTTCATGAACTCCTTATTGCAAAATTACGGCTTAAATTGAAGAAAATAGGGGAAACCCCTTGACCATTCAAGATGACCTAAATCAAATCCCTTATGATTATACAGTGGAAGTGACAAACAGATTCAAGAGATTCGATATGGTAGACAGAGTGCCTGAAAAACTATGGTTGGAGGTTAGTAACATTGTACAGGAGGTGGTAATCAAAACCATCCTCAAGAAAAAGAAAGGCATAAAGGAAAAACGGTTGTCTAAGGAGGCCTTACAAATGGCTGACTAAAGAGAAGCAAAAGGCAAAGCAGGAAAGTTACAACCAGCTGAATGCAGAATTCCAAAAAATAGCATGGAGATAAGAAAGGCTTCCTCAGTGAACAATGCAAAGAAATAGAAAGAAACAATAGAATGGGAAAAAAGAGATCTCTTTAAGAAAACTAAGAGTACCAAGGGAATATTTCATGCAAAAATGGGCACAATAAAGGACAGATATGGTATAGAGCTAACAGAAGCAGAAGGTATTAAGAGATGGCAAAAACAGAAGAACTGTACAAAAAGGATCTTAATGACCCAGATAACCACCATGGTGTGATCACTCATCTAGAGCCAGATATCCTTAGCAAGCATCACTATGAACAAAGCTAGTGGAGGTGATGGAATACAAGTTGAATGTTCCAAATCCTAAAGGATGATGCTGTCCAAGTGCTGCAATCAATATGCCAGCAAATCTGGAAAACTCTGTAGTGGCCAAAGGACTGGAAAAGGTCAGTCTGCATTCCTATCCCTAAGAAGACAATGCCAAAGATATTCAAACTACCACAAAACTGCACTCATCTCACACGCTAGCAAAGTAATGCTTACATTTCTCCAAGCCAGCCAGGCTTCAACACTACATGAACCAAGAACTTCCAGATGTTCAAGGTGGATTTAGAAAAGGCAGAGGAACCAGAGATCAAATTGCCAACATCCACTGGATCATTGAAAAAGCAAGAGAGTTCCAGAAAAACATCTATTTCTGCTTTATTGACTACGTCAAAGCCTTTGACTGTGTGAATCACAATAAACTGTGGAAAATTCTTAAAAAGATGGGAATACCAGACCACCTGACCTGCCTCCTGAGAAATCTGTATGCAAGTCAGAAAGCAACAGTTAGAACTGGACACAGAACAACAGACTGGTTCCCAATTGGGAAATGAGTATGTCAAGCCTGTATACTGTCACCCTGCTTATTTAACTTACATTCAGAGTACATCATGTAAAATGCCAGGCTGAAGCACAAGCTATAATCAAGACTGCCAGAAGAAATATCAACAACCTCAGATATGGAAATGACACCACAATTACAGCAGAAAACAAAGAGGAACTAAAGATAAAGAGTCTCCGGGTGAAGGTGAAAGAGGAGAGTGAAAACGCTAGCTTAAACTTAACATTCAGAAAACTAAGATCATGGCATTTGGTCCCATCACTTCATGGCAAACAGACAGGGAAACAATGCAAACAGTGACAGACTTTATTTTGGGGGGCTCCAAAATCACTGCAGATGGTGACTACAGCCATGAAATTAAAAGACGCTTGCTACCTAGAAGAAAAGCTATGACCAACCTAGACAGCATATTAAAAATCAGAGATATCACTTTGTTACAAAGATCTGTCTAGTCAAAGCTACGGTTTTTCCAATAGTCATGTATGGGTGCTAATAGTTGGACCATAAAGACAGCTGAGCACAGAAGAACTGATATTTCGAACTGTGATGCTGGAGAAGACTGTTGCGAGTCCCTTGGACTTCAAAGAGGTCAAAACAGTCAATCCTAAAAGAAATCAGTCCTGAATATTCATTGGAAGGAGTAATGCTAAAGCTGAAGCTCCAGTATTCTGGCCACCTGATACAGAGAGCCAACTCACTGGAAAAGATGCTGATGCTGGGAAAGACTAAAGACAGGAGGAGAACGGGATGAAAGGGGATGAGATGGTTAGATGGCACCACTGACTCAATGGACATGAGTCTGAGCAAACTCCAGGAGACTGTGAAGGACAGGGATGCCTGGAGTGCTGCAATACATGGGGCTTCAAGGAGTTGGACATGACTGAGCAACTGAATAATAAACTTTGAATAGAGATTATCCCCAAACTTCATTTTTCCCCAACTTCTTTCCCCTTGGCTTTTTTTTTAATTGAGATATAATTGACGTATAACTTTACTTTCAAGCGTACAACCTAATGATTGAAAATTACAGCATATTGTGAAACAATTACCACAATAATCTAGTTAACATCCCATCACCACAGTTACAATTTTTTTCCTTGTGAACAAACTTTTAAGATTTCTTCTTGTAGCAACTTTCAAATATACAATATGGTATTATTAACTATAGTCACCATTACACCACATTCTCCACTATATCCCTAAGACTGATTTGTTTTATAACTGATAATTTACACCCTTGTGATTTCCTTCACCCATTTTGCCTACTTCTCACCCTTGGCCTACAACAACCACAAACAGTTCTCTCTCTATATATATATGGGTTTGTGTTGTTGGATTTTTTTTTCTTCCAAGATTAATATACAAGTGAGATCATATGGTATTTGTTTCTCTCTGTCTGATATTTCTCTTAGGATAATGCCCTCAAGGTCCATCAGTATTATCATGAATGGCAAAGTGTTCTTTTTCACAGATGAAAAAGATTCCATTGTAGATACAAAGCGTATTTCCTTGATCCATTTATTCACTGACAGACACTTAGGTTACTTTCACATCTTGGCTACTGTAAGTAATGTGGCAATGAGCATGGTGGTGCATTTATCTTTTCAAGTTTGTGTTTCTGTTTCCTTTGGACATATACTCAAAAGTGGAACTGCTATACCATTGTTATTTTTAATTTTCTGAGGAACCTCCATACTGTGTCCCCAGTGGCCATACTTATCCTTTCATAATAGCAAATATCACTTAATGATCACCTCTGTTAATAAAGAAGCTAATAATCAGAAATACAGCTAAAATGTGTAATTATAGAGCAGTAATCCTTGGAAAATTCACGATGCAGAAATATACCTTAGCTACTATGTACCTAAATGACTATTTTCTCACCAAAAGTGGAACTAATTCAATTTCATGAGTTTATTCAACACATTTTACTATTAACCATATATGGCCAATCAACCACAGATTTATAGTAATCAATTAAAGTCCGTGCAAGTAGATCAGGACATAGCTAGATTCCAGGAGTATATTAGTTATTTGGCTCCAAAAAATCTGGTTATCTAGGATTTTTCAGCTTCTGCAGTCATCAGCACCCACCCACAGTGAAAATCTTGTATCCTGGGCAGTTTAAGTGATCGGCTCAACATCTAGGGACACTTTACAGAAAGATCACAGGGAGTCAATAACATATCCCCTGTATCCCCTGTATTTAAGAATAAAACAATTTAAGCAAAATCTTTTAAATAAAATGTAGCTTCCTATGAGGACTGTGTTAGTTCGATGTAATTCTGCATGTCAAGTTAAAATGTCCCTTGGGATAAAGAACAAAGGCCTACTCGGCAAGGAAAAAAGGGGAAATGTAGTGAGATCAATTTCTTCCAGATACATAAAGAGGGAAACTAAAAGGAAATTTAATACTATGATTAAGCTTCATTCTCTTTCGGGATAGATTTTCAACAGATATACTCTCTTTTAAAGCAATTTTTAAAATCCCTTTTCATTAAAATTGCTGTTTAAAAAAAACACATAATCCTACAACATAGGGAAATAAATGCTTCTTATCTAAAGTTTTCACTACTTGGTAGATAATTCGAAGTAACAGAAGATAAAACATAAATATGCTGTATCTGTTTTATTACTTTAAAATATGTATTTTGTCATCAACATGTTATAATGACCTTTATATGCTCATATTTAAAAAGAAGCATTTAAGTGAAAATCCATGCATTGATTCTTCCCCTTTTAAAAAAGAGGGAGAAGTGAAAATTATTCAACACTATCATAAACAAAATGCCTTCTTACCTGTCATAGCAGTTGATATCATCCAGCCAACAACCTTGCTTCACTATGTCAATGGACCAGAAATATTCTTCCATGTAGCAAAACAATGCCGCCGTTTATCTTTGTCACCGTAACAGGATTCAACACCAGTGCGATTGGTTCTATCTCTTTCCCAATTAGCATTATAGAAAATACACTCCTGAGTTTCTGATCTACCAAGTATAGCACCTGTAAGATAATAAAACAACAACTTAATATAACTGTATTTGTTCTTACACTGTCTCCCAGTATACCAAATTTCAGACCTTCCTAAAATGTCAATAATTTACTGTCTTATAGCTGTAACTTTGGGTTTAGGTTTCCAGGTCCATCTTTGTATTTTAGGTATAATAAACATAGTAGAAAGTGAACAAATAAATCACGTTTTCTCTGTAAAAGGCCAGCTTTACTTAAGAATGTCCTTGATGAAAAGCAGTAACATTATTAATTTTCTTAAACTTTGACCCTTGAGTCAATATTTCTGCTCAGTATTCCGTGTGACAAAGTGGCAACTAACCAACAGCACGCCTGCCACACACTGCAGTGCAAAGAGAGCCTCCAGAAAGAGCGCTTGCACGACTGAGCTGTGAGCCAGACCAACCATGCATGGCTATTCAGGCTTGAGTATCCGGCAAAAACGCTCTCAAAATGAACCAAATGAAACCTGTTACTTCAACAAAAACAACTGACAGTATGCACTGCCAATGACAAAATGTGAGTTTCCAAGCCAAAATAAGAATTTTGGAAAAATTGCATCAACCACCACTTTCCCAATATTTAAAGAATTTTCTGATGAGGTCATTGGTAATATTAACAAATATGACTTTTAAATACAGAATAATAAGATATGTCAACATTTAAAAGGTCTATATAATTCAGAGAATCAATACTTTCCAAGTGAATTCTGTGTGACATTTGAAGAACACTCATGGGTTTAAAAAAAGAAAAAAATCCATTCAATGTTCAAGATAGCCAAGTAGACTCTAGCATTACAGAGGACAAAAAGTTCATTAGTAGTTTCAGATTCCACACTGTACTAACTTTTAAGAAACCATCTTTTCTTTACATGGAAAAGCAAGAGAAGCAACTCTGAAAAAGATGTACAAAAGGGAACTCACACTACTTGATTTGGGGCAGTTTTTCTGGTCATGCCGCACAGCTTGCGGGATCTTAGTTGCCCACTCAGTGATTGAACCTGAGCCATGGCAGTGAAAGAGCCTAGTCCCTAACCACTGGACCACCAGGAAGTTCCCCATATTGTTTTTAAGTCTTACACTAAAACTTCAACAATCAAGGCAACGCAGTCTTAGTAAAAACACATACACCTGGGGACAGAGAATCCAGAAACAGACCCAGACACATAGGGTCAACTGATACACAGCAAAGGTGCCAATGCAATGTACTTAGATAGAGAAAATAAAGTCTTCCAACAACTGATGCTGGAACAGCTAGACATCTATATGCAGAACAAAGAACCTCAACTCATAACAATTCGTAGCTCATGCCACACACAAAAATTAACTCTAAAAATATCATCAGTTCAGTTCAGTCGCTCAGTCGTGTTCCACTCTTTGCAACCCCATGAATCACAGCACGCCAGGCCTCCCTGTCCATCACCAACTCCCGAAGTTCACTCAAACTCACGTCCATCGACTTGGTGATGCCATCCAGGCATCTCATCCTCTGTCGTCCCCTTCTCCTCCTGCCCCCAATCCCTCCCAGCATCAGGGTCTTTTCCAGTGAGTCAACTCTTCACATGAGGTGGCCAAAGTACTGGAGTTTCTGCTTTAGCATCATTCCTTCCAAAGAAATCCCAGGGTTGATCTCCTTCAGAATGGACTGGTTAGATCTCCTTGCAGTCCAAGGGACTCTCAAGAGTCTTCTCCAACACCACAGTTCAAAAGCATCGATTCAATTCTTCAGCACTCATTCTTCTTCACAGTCCAACTCTCACATCCATACATGACCACAAAAAACCATAGCCTTGACTAGACGGACCTTTGTTAGCAAAGTGACGTCTCTGCTTCGCAATATGCTAAGTTGGTCACAGCTTTCCTTCCAAGGAGTAAGCGTCTTTTAATTTCATGGCTGCAGTCACCATCTGCAATGATTTTGGAACCCCAAAATATAAAGTCTGACACTGTTTCCACTGTTTCTTCATTTATTTCCCATGAAGTGATGGGACCAGATGCCATGATCTTCCTGTTCTGAACACTGAGCTTTAAGCCAACTTTTTTACTCTCCTCTTTCACTCTTATCAAGAGGCTTTTTAGTTCCTCCTCACTTTACCTAACATAAAACCTTAAACTATTATTATACAACTTCTAAAAACAAGAAAAATCTTGTAACTCTAAATTATTAACATGAAAGATTTGCTAAAATTCAAAAAAATAGGAGCCTCAAAAGAAAAAAATTAGAGTTCAAAAGCTGAACTTCATTAAAATTGAAACTTCTCTTTGAAAGTTAAGGATAAAATTCAACTTGCAAATTATATACCTAAAAAAGAACAGATAGTCAGAAAATATAAATATCTATCACAACTCAATAATAAAACATATTACCTAATTTCTAAAAAATGGGCAAGAGATTCAGATAGACATTTTATCAAAGAAATATAAATGGGAAATACTACACAGAAAGATAATATCACTAACCAGGGAAATGCAAACTAAAACTAGATCTAATATTCATTAGAATGACCAACATAAAAATAAAAACATACAGTCTCAAGTTTTGGGAAATATGCAGAGCAACTGCAACTTCCACACATTGCTAGTGGGAATGCAAAATGGTCCATTAACTCAGGATAAAGTCCTCTTACAGTGAAACATGCATCTACCATACTACACAGCAATCTCATGCCTAGATATTTAAGAAACGAAAAACATATATCCATGCAAAAATCTGTAATTTTTAGAGCAGCTTTATTCAGAATCACCAGAAACCACCTAATATCTAGCACTAATAGATGTAAAAATAAACATATATGCAATAAAAATAATTAAACTGGTGATAGCTGCAACTAAATGGGTAAACTGTAAGCACGTTATGCTAAAAACAAAAATGGACTGAAAGGCTACATACTGTATGATTCCATTTACACAATATTTTGGAAAAGGCAGAAGTACAGGTGTGAAAATCAGATCAGAAGTTAAGAGTGAGGGGAGAGGGCTAATTACAAAAGAGTATAAGGGAACTTTTAGAGGTGATGGAAATATTCCACATCTTTATTGTGGTGATGGTTATATAATTCATGAGTTAATCAGACTGCACAGACTTGTGTATCTAAACAAATATATTTTATTCTCTGCAATGTATACTTCAATCAATTTGACTTAAGAAAACAAAACCATCAAAGAAATTATCAATTTCTGAATTATGGTGCACTATCAAAGAAAAATATCCAGAATTATCTTTAAAAGCTATTAAAATACTCCCCATTTTTCTAACTACATGTCTGTGTATGGTCAGATTTCCTCCATGTCAAAACATCACAAGTTTTTGCATGACAACAAACGGAGTAGAAAAACAGATACAAGAATTCAGTTGTCATCTACTAAAACAACTATAAATTTGTAAAAAATTTCTCTAATTTTTTAGGAAATATTTTTCATAAAAATCTATTTTAAAAAATCTATTCTTTTGTTAACATATAATGGGTTTATTATTGATACTTTTAAATATTCTTTAATTTTCTGCCCTAATTTCTAATATGATGATATTTATAGATACAAACCACATAAAAATCTCCTTGGGCTAAGTCTAAAGAAGTTCTGAGACTGCAGTGTTTCTAAATTATTCCTTTTCGGAAACCTGTTGAAAAAACATCAAATTAAGTTTCCTCCTTTACTAAATAACCCAAAAGCAAACATGTACTACCTGTATTATCTCACAACAGACTGGCAAATTTTTCCTGGAAAGGGCCAGACAGTAAACATCTTAGGCTTTGTGGGCCTTATGGCTTCTTTTGCAACTACTCAGTTCTGCCAAAGCAGCACCAAAGCATCCACTGGACAGTAAATGAATGAGCATTGCTACATTTCAATAGAACTCTACTAATGGACACTGAAGACTAAAAATTTCATGTAATTTTTACATCACAAAATATTCTTTTAAAAAAGAATCTTCCCCCACCATTTAAAAATGTAAATATCACTCTGCGTTCACGGGCTGGATTTGGCCTACAGGCTCTGTGGTCAGCTATCTCTTGAAACAACATGCTAATTTTTAGCTAACTGGACTTTTCTTTCGTTTGTTTTGTCTTGCTGGAGGTGGGGGATCTTCTATGAACTACCATTTGTATAATTTACATTAAAAACCACTATTAATTATCTCTAATTTCCAAAAAAAGACTCCACTGAGGCACAGAACAACATTTAAAGCAAAACTGACAACCAAAAAAGTACATTGCCTAGAACAAAAATGCCAAATACGATAGGTTTCATCTTTGGTGTCAATTCCATTTAAGAGTGGCTGCCAGAAGCAATGTATTGAGAAAGACCTTGAGGTGAAGCACCTTGGAATTAATATAGGAGGGAGGGAAACACCAGTTTTTTTTCCTTGTCACCTCTGATCTAGAAAAAAGATAAACAATTACTTTTTATTTCTTTTAATATTTTTCAATATTTAATGATAAGATTTCAGAATGACTTTCTAGATCTAGACTATCATTTAATATTATTCACAGATAGAAAATTGCTCATGGGGAAAACTGACAATTTTGCCAATCCCCTCCCGTATCTTCAAGTTGATTCAGCAATCAGTCTTTATCCTATCACATCTCTAACTGACCACTAAATACAACAACATAATTAGAAAAATAAAGCAAGTTACATGTATTGTTATGTTCTTACGCTCACCTAGTGACTTTAAAGGTGCACTTCTAAAAAAGGAGGGTAAAAGTTACCTATATTTTCTAGTTTTTAATAGCATTTCACAATTTAAGATTTTCTTAAACTATAAATTTCTACCATAGGTTTATTTTAACAAAGTAATTACAAATAGTTAATATAACTTTCAAAAGAAATATTGGACATAATGTGTGGGGTTTATTATAATGGTTCTTAACCTATGCTGTGCATCAGAATCCCCAATGTGTTTTCTCAAATTTACCTTTGAGTACCATTTTGTGTGCCCCAGGAATGAGTAGCTGAAAAGTATATGAGGTCAGCAGAGGGTATATGGATATATAGATACTATGTGTATGTTTTCTTTGCTTCTTTTGGCAAAGACTCACTGTTATGTTCCTTCCCAGTTAAGTATTGGCTTAGAAGACTGTGACGTGAACTTGGAATTTAGTTTACACGCTGTGACCTTGAACAAGTTACCAAACCTTGCCCTGCTTTGTTTCTACATTTCATTCAGTCTCCCTAACAATTCCAAAATCACTATGGATAATTCTGTAGTTTCATACTCAGGCAAGCTGCAAATCAGTAAGTCTATCACAGAATCAAGTATTAGATTTTTGATAAATTATTTCAGATAATAATTCTATTTCCAACCTACTGCTTATACATTAATGATTGATACTGACAATTTCATTTTTCCCTACCATTTAAAAAAAAGAAAAAAGGGAATACACAGGACATAAAATTAGTTAAAACAGCCCTGTAAAAGTCATACTCAAATCTAAGATACTCCTCAAATAAGGAAAATGTAAATTTTATCTAATGTGAATGCATCTGAGAACAACTGGGGTTCTGCTTTTTAAAAACATGAAGCATTAAAATAATACACCAGCATTAATTTTACACAATCTCTTTCAGAATCAGATTAAGAGGGACTACTTCACAACTGATTGTATGAAACACCTATTACCTTGATACAAAAATCAGTCAAAGACAGAACAAAAAAGGGCGAACAGGGTATACAGCCCAATATAGCACTGGGACAGCATCACCAACTCAATGGACATGAGTATGCGCAAACTCCAGGAGACAGTGAAGGACAGGGACCTGCTGCAGTCCATGGGGTCACAAAGAGCTGGACACGACTTAGCGGCTGAACAACAACAACAAATTAGATGAAAAAGTTCTCAACAAAATTTTAGCAAACAAAAATCCAAAAAATATATTTTAAGTAATGTACCACAACCAAGTAGGATCTATTCCAGGCATGAAGGCTAATTGGATATTCAAAAGTCAATAAATGCACTCTGCCAAACAAGCAGACAAAAAGAGAAAGATCATATGGTCTATCGATAAGTCTAACAAGAATAGAGAGAAACTTCCGCAAACTGAGAAAGAGCACCTGCCAAAAAACTTCCAGCTAAGATCACACTGTATGGTGAAAGATTGAATGCCTCCCCCTAAAACATCAAAAAGAAGGTACTGATATCGACTCCTCCCACTTTGATTTAACATAGTATTGAAGGCTTTAGATACTACAATAAGGCAAGGAAAAAAAATTAAAGACATACCAACTGGAAAAGCAAATATAAAACTGTTTCTATTTGCAGATAAAATGATTGTCTATTCAGAAAATTCTAAGGAATCTTCAAACAACAACAAAAAATGCTAGAATAGTGAGTCCACAGTAACGTCACAGAAAACAAATCAACACAAAAATCAATTATGTTTCTTTACATTGACAATGAACAAGCAGAACTGAAATTAAAAATTAAAAGTATGCTACTATTGATCCTAAGAAAATAAAATACTTACATATAATTTAATAAAGAACATATAGGATTTGTACGATGAAAATTATAAAACACTGATGAAAGAAATCAAAGACGACCTAATCACTTGAAGAAACACATGGTGTTCATGGATTGGAAGAGTCCATATAACCAAGATTTCAATTCTTCTTAAACTGATATATTCATATTTATATATACACATCTAGATATATATAAAATATACGTCATATTAATATCTCAGTATATTTCCATAGATAATAAAAGAACTTTTTCTAAAATCTTCTGAAAAATAATAATAAAGACAGAAATCATTCTTCCTGATGTTAAGACTTACCACATAGCTGCAGTAAATATGACAGGGTGGTATGGTGGAGAGATAAACACAAAGATCAATGGAACAGAAGGAGAACCCAGAAACAGACCCAAACAAATATGCCCAACTAATTTTAAAAAATGAACAAAAGAATTTCAATGGAGGAGAGACAGCCTTTTCAGGAAATGGTGCTGGAGCAATGGATATGGTTCAAGCAAATATTTCTTTACTGCCCTACCCTTTGCAATCTATCATCATCCTAATCATTTCAGCTCTTGCAAAACGTTTCCCAAGGTAAATCTCACACATGTGACAATTTTCAAGTTTTACCATGAGGACTCCTGTTTCCCTCCCACAAAATGCACACTACTTGCCATCCAACATAAAATATTTTATTTCATATTTATTCACTGTTTCAGACAGTTGTTTATATATGCCTTTTCATACATTAAAATGTCATTCGGTCTAAGACTGTCTTACTTGCCCTCCAAACATTTGTTGCTGTTCAGTCACTAAGTTGTGTCCAACTCTTTGCAACCCCATGATGGCACCACATGAGGTTCCTGTGTCTTCCACTCTCTCCTAGAATTTCTCAAATGCATATCCATCAAGTTGATGATGTTATCTAACCATCTCATCCTCTGCTGCCCACACCCTGCCGCCCGTCTCCTTTTGCCTTCAATCTTTCCCAGCATCAGGGTTTTTTCCAATGAGTTGGCTCTTTACATCAGGGGCCGAAGTATTAGACCTTCAGCATTAGTCCTTCCAATGGATATTCAGGCTTGATTTCCTTTAGGATTGACTCATTTCATCTCCATGCAGCCCAAGGGATTCTCAAGAGCCTCTACAGCACCACAATTCAAAAGGATCAATTCTTCAGCTCTCAGCTTTCTTTGTGCTCCAACTCTCACAAATCTATACATGACTACTGGAAAAACCATAACTTAAACTGACCATTGTTGACAAAGCAAGATCTCTGCTTTTTAATACACTGTCTAGGTTTATCATAGCTTTCCTTCCAAGGAGCAAGCATCTTTTAATTTCACGGCTATAGTCCCCGTCCACAGTGATTTGGCAGCCCAAGAAAATAAAATCTGTCACTGCTTCCATTTTTTCCCTATTTGCCATGAAGTGATGGGACCTGATGCCATGGTCTTAGTTTTTTAATGTTGAGTTTCAAACCAGCTTTTTCACTCTCCTTTTTCACTCTCATCAAGAGGCTCTTTAGTTCCTCTTCACTTTTTGCCATTAGAGTGGAATCATCTTTATTATCTGAGGTTCTTGATATCTCTCCTGGCAGTCTTGATTCCAGCTTGTGCTTGATCCAGCCCAGCATGTTGCATGATATACTCTGCATAAAAGTTAAATAAGCAGGGTGACAATATACAGCCTTGGTGTACTCTATTCCTGATTCTGAACCAGTCCATTGTTTCATGTCCGGTTCTACCTGGTGCTTCTCGATCCGCATACAGATTTCTTAGGAGACAAGTGAGGTAATTGGTACTCCCATCTCATTAAGAATTTTCCACAGTTTGTTGTGATCCACACAATCAAAGACTTTAGCACAGTCAATGAAGAAGTAGCAGAAAGAAGCAGGTGTTTTTCTGGAATCCCCTTGTCTTCTCCATAATTCAACAAATGTTGGCAATTTGATCTTCAGTTCCTCTGCCTCTTCAAAACCCAGTTTATATATTTGGAAGTTCTCGGTGCACGTATTGCTGAAGCCAAGCTTAAAGGATTTTGAGCATTACCTTGTTAGCATGTGAAATCAGGACAACTGTATGGTAGTCTGAACATTCTTTGGCACTGCCCTTCTTTGGGACTGGAATAAAAACCGACCTTTTCTGGTCCTGTGGCCACTGCTGGGTTCTCCAAATGTGCTGACATATTGAGTGCAGCACTTTAAGGGCATCATCTTTAAGAATTTTTAAATAGCTGGGCTGGAATTTTGTCATTTCCACTAGCTTTGTTCATAGCAACGCATCCTAAGGCCCACTTGACTTCACACTTCAGGATGTCCGGCTATAGGTTGAGTGATCACACCACGGTGGTTATCTGAGTCATTAAGACCTTTCTTGTATAGTTCTGTGGATTCTTGCCACCTCTTCTTAATCTCTTCTGCTTGTTAGATCCTTACCATTTCTGTCCTTTACTGCGCCCATCCCTGCATGAAATGTTTCCTAGATATCTCTAATTTTCTTGAAGATCTCTCTAGTCTATTGTTGTCCTCTATTTCTTTGCATTTTTCATTTAAGAAGGCCTTCGTATCTTTCCTTGCTATTCTCTGGAACTCTGAATTCAATTGGGTATATCTTTCCCTTTTTCCCTCATCTTACGCTTTTCTTCTTTCCTCCAAAGAGAAACAGTACTTAATGAAAGATTAAAATGTAAAAATGTGATATAACAACCGAATTTTAAAAACCCACCAACTACTACTGCATCCCCATCTCCTCTGAACAAGTAGATGGAATTAAAGACTTATAATTACGATTTTCTTATCTGATTAAGATGGTAATGCTTCTTTTTCTATTTTTCAGCCATACCTTCTGGTATACAGCATATCTGACCAGGGATCAAACTCATGCTCTGTCATGGAAGCATGCTGTCTTAACCACTGGACTTCCTGGGAAGTCCCGAGATGATGATGTTTTTCACAGCCTTGCAACCAGCCTTATCCTATCATAATTTTCCTATATATGCACCCAACAATAAATGTAAAGAAAAGAACTGTCTTGACAACTTACAATTCTGAGGCTCACTTCTGGAAAAGTAGTTTAATAAGGTCTGAAACTATCAACAAGTCATTGAGAACAGAATATCGGTAGGCATGCTACTGAATGTCTTCCTTAAACTTGTGCCTCCCAAAGACAACTTAGTTTGCCAGGAAGGATTAACAATTTCAAAATTAATAAATACAACATAAAAGCAATTCTTGTTTCTGCTTCACATGCCACTGCTTCCTATCATTCTAGGGGTAGAACACATGTACAAAGAGAATCATCTATGGAATTATGCTTTTAACCCAAAACATTATGTAGTATAAAACAAAAAATAAAGTTGTTAAAAAACATTAGGCAGAAGAATCATTTTAAGCAAATAACTGGGAAATTCTGGTATAGCATCATCCCTCACGGTACCAAGAAAAAATCTTAATAAACATATAGAGCATTTTATTAGTTCAACATGTATTTTTTAACAGTTTCTCACTATGTAAAATAGTCATCCAGCAACCCAGGAACTTGCAAGTAACCTACCATAAGTGAATACCATACAACCCTCAATATAATGGATGCCTTAATTTTTACCAATGAGAGGATATTTTTAAATTCTTTTGACCAATTTGAAATATACAAACCTTTGCATAGTTGTATGAAAAGCCCAATATATATTTTAACTTAATAATTTACTTTTATCAATGTTTCAAAATCATGAAGCACAAAAATTTTAAAAACAACTTTCTTTAAATTTCACATATATCTTTCAACAAGTGTCAACTCACTATCTTCTGCCTAAGTCATTTAAAAGTATCAAAACTTGAATTACCTTCATTTCCATTTAAGTTGAGAAGCAATACTTTCTGAAGTCATACAGAATATTGTCACTGGAAATACTTTTCCAAACTACAAACTTCCATTCACATAATACTAAAATAGTGTTTTTCTCCCATTGTTTTACAGTATATATTACGATGTTCATAACTTACTTAAAACATTGCTCTTTAAGGTGAGATTTTTAAAGACTTTTTTAAAAACTTTGTGAATACTTCAAAATGAATTATGACAGTAAATCAACACCCCTCAAGAATAATTTGTCTAAATTCTTTATTCCCCTTTTACGTCAGGAAATTTCCATAAACAGTCAAAATTAGTACTTACTGACATCATCTCAAGCCTGTCTTCTACAAAACATTATACTTGTATTCAGAATATAAACACTGACAGCCTCAAAAACAAAAACAAAGACCTTGCGAAGTCTCAAATATAAAATGACTTTTTTCTGAGTATAATCTTTGTAGAAAACTTTCCTTTTATATTGAACATATTCAAAAAACTGATCACATGCTTGTACTATAAATTTAAAAAATCAAGATAAGGGCTGTCAATAAATGCAATAGGAATTTGCAGATGATAACCTGGACCATCACTAGACTAAGAGCTTCCAGAACAAGCTCTGTCACCATTGCTGTATCACCAATACCTAGCACAGTGAGTGAAAGCTGCTCAGTCATGTCTGACTCTTTGTGACCCCTTGGACTTCAAGTCCATGGAATTCTCCAGGCCAGAATACTGGAGTGGGTAGCCTTTCCCTTCTCCAGGGCAGCACAGGAACTCAATAAACATGCACTAAATCAACCAATTCACAAGGAAATGAAAAAAGAATGCTTTATGGAGGAAATGGGACTAAAGCAGGACTATTAAGGTAAGCAACAGAACTGAAATAAACAGAGATGGAGCAGATCATGACCAAATAAGCAGGGCTATGATTAATCAGTGTTTGACAAGATTTCTTTCACTAAACATGAACGTTCCATATTCTGTAGTATTGAGCATAATCAAGTCAGGTTTGCAAGACATTAAAAGTTAATGGAAGTGACATTTTTAAGATTCACCTGAATATCGGTAAACTGTTAGAATGGAATGAGTTTGGAAACTCAATAAAACCTTAAAGTCTGTAATATCCATGCTTATCCGATGACCACAGGTATCAAAAAAACTGACAAATTAGAATATGGAGATCAACTTTTTGCTTTCCATAGTCTCTTATTTGGTCTAAGTATAATAAGATATTAAGTGACTTAAGTATTTAGCAGTATGTTTATCTTACACTATCTGACAAAATAAAGCCTCATTTCATCTGTATTTACCCTGTGATTCTCTTTGTTGCTACTCTCCGCCTGGTATTTAGTATTATCTTCAGTTCAGTTGCTCAGTCACGTCCGACTCTTTGCAACCCCACTCCCGGAGTTCACTCAGACTCATGTCCATCGAGTCCGTGATGCCATCCAGCCCTCTCATCCTTGGTTGTCCCCTTCTCCTCCTGCCCCCAATCCCTCCCAGCATCAGGGTCTTTTACAATGAGTTAACACTTCCCATGAGGTGGCCAAAGTATTGGAGTTTCAGCCTCAGCATCAGTCCTTACAATGAACACCTAGGACTGATCTCCTTTAATATGGACTGGTTGGATCTCCTTGCAGTCCAAGGAACTCTCAAGAGACTTCTCCAGCACCACAGTTCAAAAGCATCAATTCTTCAGTGCTCAGCTTCCTTTACAGTCCAACTCTCACATCCAAACATGACCACTGGAAAAACCACAGCTTTGACTAGACGGACCTTTGTTGGCAAAGTAATGTCTCTGCTTTTTAACATGCTATCTAGGTTGGTCATAACTTTTCTTCCAAGGAGTAAGCGTCTTTTAATTTCATGGCTGCATCACCATCTGCAATGATTTTAGAGCCCCCAAAAATAAAGCCTGACATTGTTTTCCCCATCTATTTTCCATGAAGTGATGGGACTGGATGCCATGATCTTCATTTTCTGAACGTGGAGCTAAAAATTTAGGCCAACTTTTTCACTCTCCTCTTTCACTTTCATCAAGAGGCTTTTTAGTTCCTCTTCACTTTCTGCCATAAGGGTGGTGTCATCTGAATATCTGAGGTTATTGATATTTCTCCCGGCAATCTTGATTCCAGCTCGTGTTTCTTCCAGGCCAGCATTTCTCATGATGTACTCTGCATAGAAGTTAAATAAGCAGGGTGACAATATACAGCCTTGACATACTCCTTTTCCTGTTTGGAACCAGTCTGTTGTTTCATGTCCAGTTCCAATTGTTGCTTGCTGACCTGCATACAGATTTCTCAAGAGGCAGGTCAGGTGGTCTGGTATTCCCATCTCTTTCAGAATTTTTCAGTTTATTTTGATCCACACAGTCAAAGGCTTTGGCATAGTCAATAAAGCAGAAATAGATGTTTTTCTGGAACTCTCTTGCTTTTTCCATGATCAATAGGATGTTGGCCATTTGATCTCTGGTTCCTCTGCCTTTTCTAAAACCAGCTTGACCATATGGCAGTTCACGGTTCACGTACTGCTGAAGCCTGGCTTGGAGAATTTTGAGCATTACTTTACTAGCATGTGAGATGAGTGCAATTATGCAGTAGTTTGAGCCTTCTTTGGCATTGCCTTTCTTTGGGAT
>SJYC01125381.1:0-26194 GCA_006408675.1 Madoqua kirkii | reverse complement strand
CCCCATACAGGATAGACTCACAGAGAGACTTCAGAGACTCTGCCTGGCTCTGGGATGCTGGAGGGGCTGGTGACAATCCAGAGGAGTGGAGAGGAACTTAATATATTATGAAATGGACGCTGACGAAAGAGAGATAGGAGAGGAGGAGCCTGTGGATAAACTGCTTGCCTTTTTTTATTTAAACAAGAAGGAGATCCAACTTTATTCTTATGTATATGAGAGTTCACAAAAAAAGTAGGTAGTAAATGGCTTAACTTAGAAGCTTTTGTATTGTCACAAAGGAAAGGAAAAGGGGAGAAGTTGTTTCTTTAGGATGAAGAAATTGATTTCTAAGGGAATAAACGGGAGATAGAATAACTTGTGATAACCACTGCTTATGGTTATCATCAGTGGTATTTTCCATCTTTTTCAAGGCTATAAAGACTCTCAGACCAGACAATCCTTCTCTTGCCTGCAAACGATTCTAAGATGCAGGAGTCTGCCCTCACGTGGAGGCGGGTGGAGGCCTGCACGCTGGCATGTCCGTAGTGGAGGCGTTGCAGGTTCCTCTACTTCCTCGCGTTTACTCTCCCTTCCTCACGATTACAGCCCCCTGCCTCCACCCCCACCAGGAAAATTTGCACGCAGTTTTTTTGTCTCTCCTCTTTTGATGGTAAATACATAAACAGGTAGTTTCCTTCTCGAAGTACTTTTGCCAATACTTTCTCTCCAGTTTTTAAATACTGTTGAAGATGAAAACCTTCAACTAGAGATTTCCAAGACTTTTAAACCATTTAGTAGGATTCATGGTAATATATTTTTCTTTTCTTTTTTTTAAATTTTGCTTATAGGATTCTGAGGCCAGCCTTATTTTCCTTTTCCCTAAGTTTTTCTGGGTCTCCATAATGACCATTTATATCACAAGCTGTAAAAAATTTTCAGTTATAGGATGAAAATCTCAAAATCACTGCACATTGTTTTGGACCACAAAGCCTAATTCCCTGTTTCTGCCTGTAGAGGTCGTGAATTGGCTTTTGGGTTAGCCCCGAGTGACCCTGGATTCTAGGGTACACACCATCATGGATCCAATCCCTATATGTTATCATTCCCTCTCAGTTCATCTCAGCTAAGGTCAGAGATACAGCAGAGAGAGTGCAGGAGACCATGAGTGTGCCACAAAGATATCAGGAAGAGAACGTTTCACAGAGTTATAACTAGATTTATTGAAAGCGTGATTTATTGAGAGTATGAATGCATCCTGCTTTACCCAGCTATTATTTCTGAGTGAATTCTGGAGAGGCACCTCAAACATTTTACCCAGATACCTTTTATTTTCACTGTGTTGCTGATAATTTGGGGGAACAACCATCAAACTAGGCTCCTTTTCCTTAATAGTCTGCATATTTACTTTTTATCTCTGCTTTTCCTCTGATAGTTTGGGCTATCATTAATTATCTCAACCCTGTTGTTGTTCAGTCCCTCAGTCATGTCTGACTCTTTGCAGCCCCATGGACTGCAGCACGCCAGGCTTTCCTGTCCTTCACCATCTCCTGGAGCTTGTTCAGACTCATGTCCATTGAGTCAGTGATGCCATCCAACCGTCTCATCCTTGTCGTCCCCTTCTTCTGCCCTCAGTCTTTCCCAGCATCAGGGTCTTTTCCATTGAGTGGGCTCTTCACATTAGGTGGCCAAGGTATTGGAGCTTCAGTATTAGTCCCTCCAAGGAATATTCAGGATTGATTTCCTTTAGGATTGACTGGTTGGATCTCCTTGCAGTCCAAGGGACTCTCAAGAGTCTTCTCCAACATCCCAATTCAAAAGCATCAATTTTTTGGCGCTCAGCCTTCTTTATGGTCCAACTCTCACATCTATACCTGACTACTGGATTCTCAGCCTTAGACTCTAGTTATTATCTGCTGACTAGTCTTCCTACCAGTCTCACCAGCTTTCCATCCCTGGGGCATCATGCCCTCACGACCTCTTTTGGAGTGGAATCTGCTCGTGCACTCTCTGTTTCAACCTTTCAGATGTTCCCTGGCCTCTGTGCTAACTCACCAGGACATATGAGGCTCTCGTGCGTTCCTTTCTGCTGCTCTCTAGCCTGCTCTTTCACTGCTCAACTAGAAAGATTTTCATGTTTCTGCTACACTTCATTACTTATTATTTGCCCAAGGAGCTCTGCTTTTACCTACACTATTCTTTCTCTCCTGTTTTCCTCTTTTCGGTAATGCCCACACTTCCTTCAAGAGCTAGTCTCAGCATCTTCTCAGAGGAGTTTTTCTGCTTCTTAAAGGGGCCAGTTGGCACATAAGTGAGAGCTAGCTTGGTGAACTGCCGTCCACCAGGAATCAGCACTAGTTTCAGCACGTCCTGAAACTGGTATTTTGCCAGTGTCTTCAGCAATGGACAGTATCCTCAGAACTGGTGCTGACTAATCCAACTCATGGGGACAAAGCTGTGAGCTCTGGTGGTAACTCGTTAGTTTCTTTGTCCGCTATAACTACAGCCGGGTGTGGTGCTACATGTATGTGTCCCTGAGTGAGACAGACTGGAGTTCATGGTTACTAGTGTGTGACATGAGGCAGGGCACCAAACCTCTCGGAGTGTTAGTGTATTTGCGTGTAGGATTGTGCAAACTATACTTTTTATTTCTGAGAAGTGTAGAGAATTAATGCCCTTTTCTAATTCTAATCAGTCACGCAGAAGTTAATGAGATTTTCCAAGTTCAAAGACTCTGTCAAGGGTAGACCCAGGTTTGGAACTCAATTAGTATGACTCAAATCCATGTGCATCACCACCTATCCTAAAATAGTTTTCTTAACTGCTTCTTTTAACATTAACTTTGTGTAACGTAATGATTTTTTTTTAAATCATAAATTTTGATTCACCAGCCAGATACATGTCTTATAGGATGTGTGTATTATATACATTATGTATGTAAAGATAATGTATAGAGAGAGTAACATGGAAACATACATTATCGTATGTAAAGTAGATAGCCAATGGGACTTTGCTGTATGATTCAGGGAACTTAAACCAGGGCTCTGTAACAACCTATAGGAGTGGGATGGGGAGAGAGGTGGGAGGGAGGTTCAAGAGGGAGGGCACATAGGTATACCTATGGCTGGTTTCATGTTGATGTTTGGCAGAAACCAACACAATAGTGTAAAACAATTATCCTTATTTAAAAATAAATAAGTTTTAAAAATTGAAAAAATAATTGGTTACAAACAATAGTATCTACTCTAACTTGTTTAATCAGGAATATTTTTATTAAAGCATGTTGGGTAGCTCCCAGTGCTTCTAGAAGGCCAGGAGAATCAGCCTGGGGGATAATAATGCAGTGTTATTGGTACTAAGAAGCACACAGACAAGAGACATACCCCAAACACCAAGAAATACTATTTGGCAGAAGCACCGTTATTCCATTACAACTGCCCCAGAAGTATCTTCACCACCCTCAATTTTGTCAGGAAATCTGAACTCCCACTCTGAGCTGAAAAAAGAAAATAACATTGTTCATTCCCACAGTGAAATTTTGTGAAGGTTTCTCTGAAAAAAACTTAGGTCACATGTTTGTATCACGATTGCAGGAGATTGCAAGAAATGATTTTTGGTTCTCTGACCTCTGCTGCTGCTGCTGCGAAGTCGTTTCAGTCGTGTCCAACTCTGTGTGACCCCAGAGACGGCAGCTCACCAGGCTCCCCCGTCCCTGTGACTGTCCAGGCAAGAGTACAGGAGTGGGTTGCCATTTCCTTCAATGCATGAAAGTGAAAAGTGAAAGTGAAGTCTCTCAGTCATGTAGGAGAATGAAATAGGGGTTAAGTCAAAATTGCACCATCTGCCACAGGGGGAAAAAAAAAGGTTAATTGATTTAGCACCTAAAATCTTTATAGACAAAGTCTATGTATTTGCAAAAAAAAAAAAAAAAATGTTTCCACGGTGTTAGGTATGCAGAGCTCTGAATCAGTGGTGATGTGATGTCACTGTTGCTCTTCTGCTGGCGTTCCAGCCTCTTCTCTGAGAGGCCCCAGCACACCGGTGGCCCAGGTTCTCCTTAATATATTCACACCCATAAGTCATAGTCTGTGAGATGGGATGATGTCTTCATGAAGCACATGGACTTTGGAGCCCACGTGCATGGGTTCCAATCTGGAGTCTCTCATTGCCTGGCTCCTTGAACTTGAACTATTAACTTCTCAGTTTACTCATCTGTATCATGGGGATGATGGTACATTAGGTAGCAGCAAAGACAAATAAGTTGGTATTTTCAATGTATTTAAAATAGTGCTTAAAAATAAAAGGTATTTTTCAATAAATTGCATGCTGCTAATAATGTCTATGTTCAGATCATTAGAGCAGTTTGGATCCTCCACCTGTGATCTTATATGCAGATGATGAATGGTGACCATTGCTTAGTCACAGTAATTTTTCTCTGGTCACTCATGAGAGGAGGCAACTTTTGTTACAGTTTATATGCATTGGCCCTCCAGTATACAGTTTTACAAATAGGAAATCAAAATGACCTTACTGGAATATTCTCATCAGTTGTGACCCAGAGGTTTAGTCTGAGGAGTACATCATTCTCTCTGCTGAAGACCAGGGATAAGCATATGGATTATCTTTAACTGGCTTGATCACGGTGACCATCATTCATTTTCAAAATGTGTTTACTTTTGAGTAATTTGTCATCTGCGTAGTCTCTTGATACAGTCACTCTCTCCCTATAAATCATCATTGCAGGCTTTATCCTGATTGTTCAACTAGCATAGACTTCATTGATGACTCCTCGTTACTGTCACTGCTGTTATAACTTCCTGTTACAGTAACCTCTTTTGGGAACCTGATTCAGTGTGGATTCAGAAGACCCTTAACATTTCCAGTCCCACAAAGCTGATACCACTCAAATCTAAAGCTTCTGCCCACACTTCTCTTTCCATCGCCACTGTCTCTCCTGTAGAAAATAGACATGTGTCAGCTGAACAGCCAGAGAAGGCAGTGGCACCCCACTCCAGTACTCTTGCCTGGAGAATCCCATGGACGGAGGAGCCTGGTGGGTTGCAGTCCATGGGGTCGCATAGAGTTGGATGTGACTGAAGCGACTTAGCAGCAGCAGCTGAGCAGCACATATAAGACTCTTCACTCCTTATATTTGCCTTTGAGATCCCTTGAGCTCAGGTCTTTTCAGCATTGTGTTCCTATTTTCTGGCACAGTGCCTGACCCATGGTAGATGTTCAATAATTTTTTATAACTGGGATATTGATAACTAGTACCAGGATCTTTATAACTAGTATATACAGGTAAAGCTGCTCTTACTGGAGAGTCCCATGGATGGGAGAGACTGGTGGGGTCACAGGGAGTGGGGCGTGACTGAAGTGACTTAGCACACACCCACGCATACTCCACTGAAACAAAATATTTTAATAAGACTATTGTGCTTAAAAACTGATTGTTCTCGTAATAAAAGACAAAACCCAACAGTCTCTTTAAAAAATGAAAAGTACAAGATTCACATACAGAAATATAGTAACTCAAAATTTAAAATATTCAGTCAATGGAAACTATTCATATAAACATTTGTAAATAACTTTCACTAAACCTTTTTAAAGCAGGAATCTAATTCTTCAGCTTTCTAGAACAAAGGTACACTTAACTCTGTGCACAGATTCAAGAGAGACTGTCCTAAAGAAGGAATCTCTGCCTTCAGACAAAAACTGATGCCAAGCCCTCCTTGGAGGCAAGTGAAGAGCAGAGAAAATTGTCATGCACAACTAATGTGTCTGTTGCTCATAGTGGCCATCAATGTTTTCTCTAGTGGGAACTCATAATTATTTGGCTTTTCATAAAAATAGAGTTCAAAAAATTAGATATGATGATATGATTAGTACTGAAGAAAACATATTTAGTATAAAATATCTAGTTGTGTTAAACTGCATTCAACACTTTAGTGGGTAGATAGCAACATCATGCCAAGATCACAGTATCTGATTCCATCACTTCATGGAAAATAGAAGGGGAAAAATTCAAAAGAGTGATGAATTGTATCTTCTTGCTCCTAAATCACTGCAGACTGTGACTGCAGCCATGAAATTAAAAGACACTTTCTCCTTAGAAGAAAAGCTATGACAAACCTAGACAGTATATTGAAAAGCAGAGGCAACACTTTGCCAACAATAATGCATATATTCAAAGCTATGATTTTTCCAGTAGTTATGTACAGATGTGAGAGTTGGACTGTAAAGAAGACTGACTGCCAAAGAATTGATACTTTTGAATTGTGCTAAAAAAGACTCGAGAGTTCCTTGGACAGCAAGGAGATCAAATCAGTCAATCCTAAAGGAAATGAAACCCGAATATTCATTGGAAGGACTGATGTTAAAGCTGAAGTTCCAATACTTTCGCCACCTTCGCATCAGGTGGCCAAAACCCCTGATGCTGGGAAAGACTGAGAAGAGGAGGAGAAGGAGGCAACAGAGGATGAAACAGTTGGATAGCATTGTCCATGGGGTCACAAAGAGCCAGACACGACTTAGTGACTGGACAACAGCAACAAATCCAGAGAACTTGAGGAATGCTGAGTAATAGGGAAGGGGATTTATACATTGCCTCGATTTTCATTCAAGAACAAACATGAAAACATTATATTAACCTGGTGAAACAATCACTGGCTTTTCTATATTTGGGGTGGATTTTTGAAGCATAGTACATGGCTAAAGTAAAATTAAAAAGCACCAAATTATGCTGAGCTTCAAGAAAAACTTTGAGCAGGTAGCAGGGCCAAAACTTATCTATCACTACAGTTTCCACAGGAGAAAATTGAGATTCAGGCATATTAAGTTGTTATGTGTAAAGTCAGGTTGATTTAAGAGATGAGTAAGACTAGACCATGTATGCTACCATTACGCTGCTTTTATCATTATGTTTTCCTTTAAGTTCCCACCATACATTCAGATTCTCACTTTGTGAGAAAAAAGTTTCATCTTTTTTTGTCTAAGAGGCTAGAGTATTAAAATCTGTCTGGATGCTGCGGAATTAAATAAATCAAACATATTAACTGATAGATCCTCATCTTTCCTATGGATTCCAATCATTTAGGATTATGTAGAGATAAGTAATGTAAATGTCAAATAAAAGTAGAGAGAAATTTAAAAAAAGGAAAACATTACTGAGTATTCATTTCAGTGATGGAAAATAAGCTACAATTAATATTTCCCTCAGTAAACAGTCACTAAATCAGACAACTTAGTTCTTCCCTTTGTACAGTATAATGTAGGATTTCATTTGAACACATTCTGGTGGTAGGAAGGAATTGTTTTTCTTTCAAGTTTCTCAGGATGCCATTTTACCAAAGCCTTTGACTGTGTGGATCACAGTAAACTGTGGAAAATTCTGAAAGAGATGAGAATACCAGACCACCTGACCTGCCTCTTGAGAAACCTATATGCAGGTCAGGAGGCAGCAGTTAGAACTGGACATGGAACAACAGACTGGTTCCAAATAGGAAAAAGAGTATGGCAAGGCTGTATATTGTCACACTGCTTATTTAACTTATATACAGAGTACATCATGAGAAACTCTGGACTGGAAGAAACACAGCTGGAATCAAGATTGCCAGGAGAAATATCAATAACCTCAGATATGCAGATGACACCACCCTTATGACAGAAAGTGAAGAACTAAAGAGCCTCTTGATGAAAGTAAAAGAGGAGAGTGAAAAAGTTGGCTTAAAGCTCAACATTCAGAAAACGAAGATCATGGCATCTGGTCCCATCACTTCATGGGAAATAGATGGGGAAACAGTGGAAACAGTGTCAGACTTTATTTTTGGGTGCTCCAAAATCACTGCAGATGGTGATTGCAGCCATGAAATTAAAAGACGCTTACTCCTTGGAAGAAAAGTTATGACCAACCTAGATAACATATTAAAAAGGAGAAACATTACTTTTCCAACAAAGGTCCGTCTAGTCAAGGCTATGGTTTTTCCAGTGGTCATGTATGGATGTGAGAATTGGACTGTGAAGAAGGCTGAGCGCCGAAGAATTGATGCTTTTGAACTGTGGTGTTGGAGAAGACTCTTGAGAGTCCCTTGGACTGTAAGGAGACCCAACCAGTCCATTCTGAAATCAGTCCGGGGTGTTCATTGGAAGGACTGATGCTGAAGCTGAAACTCCAGTACTTTAGCCATCTCCGGCAAAGAATTGACTCATTGCAAAAGACTCTGATGCTGGGAGGGATTGGGGGCAGGAGGAGAAGGGGATGACAGAGGATGAGATGGCTGGATGGCATTACTGACTTGGGTGTAAATTTGTGTGAACTCAGGGTGTTGGTAATGGACAGGGAGGCCTGGCATGCTGCGATTCATGGGGTTGCAAAGAGTCAGACATGACTGAGTGACTGAACTGAACTATCAACTTTCAGAATTTTTCCTGGATTTTATTAGAATGTCTATGTAATGTCCATATATTTTTTCAGGAAAAATTATGTATTTAAAAAAATTTCTTAAGTGGTTTTTCCTCAGTGATTTCCTCAGTTTTCTGTGGGGATGTAAGGAAGGAAATTTTACTGAGCTTTAACTGGCATAAAATATTATGGTGGTTTCAGGTGTACATCGTAATGATTTGATATTTGTTTGCATATAGTGGAATGATGGCCGTGGTAAGCCTAATTAACATGGGTCACCTCACAGTGAGAGTCTTTTTCTTGTGATAAATAAAAACTTTCACTCTCTTATCAACTCCCAAGTATCCAATGAAGCGTTACTAACTTTAGTCACCATGCTGTCCATTGTATCCCATGACTTCTTTAATTTTTAATGGGAAGTTTGTACCATTTACCCCCTTCATCTGTTTCACCCACCACAGCTCCTACCAATCTGTTCTTCTATGAATTTGGTGTTTTTTTTCCTTTTTTTTTTTTAAGATTTTATATAAGTGAGATCATATCCTGTTTGTCTTTCTCTGACCCACTTCACTGAGTGTAATGCCCTGAAAGTCCATTAGTGTTGTCACAAATGGCAAGATTTCTTTCTTTTTTATAGCTGAATAATATTCCACTGTACATTTTCTCTATCCGTTCATCCACTGATGGACGCTTAAGTATCTTTAATTTTTAATGGGAAGTTTGTACCATTTACCCCCTTCATCTGTTTCACCCACCACAGCTCCTACCAATCTGTTCTTCTATGAATTTGGTGGTTTTTTTTTAACTTTTTTAAAAAGATTTTATATAAGTGAGATCATATCCTGTTTGTCTTTCTCTGACCTACTTCACTGACTGTAATGAGTCCATTAGTGTTGTCACAAATGGCAAGATTTCTTTCTTTTTATGGCTGAATAATATTCCACTGTACATTTTCTCTGTCCGTTCATGCATTGATGGAAGCTTAAATTGTGCTTTTGTCTAACCTATTGTACATAATGCTGCAGTGAGCATGGGGCTGTTCGTGTCTTTTCACAGTAGTGTTGTCATTTCCTCCTGATAAATATCCAGAAGTGGAATTGCCGTATCATATAGCAGTTATGTTTTTAACTTTGGGGGGGACATCTACACTTTCCATAGAGGCTGCATCAACTTAGGTTTCCACCAATAGTACACAGGATTCCCTTTCTCCATACTTGCTATTACTTCTCCTCACCAGTACTTGCTATTTGTTGTCTTTTTGATATTAGCCATTCTGGCAGGTGTGAGTTGGTATTTTATTGTGATTTTGATTTGCATTTCCCTGATGGTTAGTGATGTTGAGCATCTTTTCATGTACCTGTTGGCTGTCTTTATGTCTTTCTTGGAAAATAACTGATTAGGAAAGCTAGGTAAAACTGATGTGCTCTGGGCTTCTGAGTGATGGGACCTGTCTTGAGACCAGGCATCTCTTTCTGTATTATCTAAAATTTCATCAACAGAGTTAATCTCTCATGAATTTTAAAGGCTGTGGTATATGAGAGAGAGAGAGAGAAGGAAAGGGAGGATTTTTAAGGTAGCCTATTAAAAATGAAAACTTCCACAAGGAGACAAATAAGGTATAGTTAAAATAGCGACAAAAATCTCTATAGTTTATACAGTTAAAATAGAGAAGAAACATCAAGAAGAACATTTGAAAGTATAAATAGATCAGGGGCCAAAAGTGGACTTTGCTTGTTTTAAATTTGTTGAGAACCAGCCTTTGTGGGTTTGTAAAGAAAAGTGTTGGGGGTAATGGCACTAGCCCGTGTCCTCAGCCCTCTCCATGCAGCTCTAGTCCTGTGCTCCCGTCCAGCAAACTTCCTTTGAAGTATTTTCTAAGTGGGAGACTGGTTCTATGTAAGATGAAATTGACTCAGGAGTTTTTTCAACTGCCCAAAGAAATTACTACCTTCAGAAGGAGCTTGAGGACACTGTCAGAATTAAAAAGAACTTGGTGACAATTCAACAATGAAAAGTCACTTTTGAAACATCAGAAGAGCCGGACTCTGTGAAAATTTAAAGTGATCCATTGGAGGTTGTTTAAAATGCAAAATTCACTTTTATTTTGAAAATGAATTGAAGTTCTTCAACTGTTTTCATTGTAAAAGTCATTGATTTGCATCCTACTGAACCCCAAGATACAACAAGGACAATTTATTTCTTCTCTGCCTTCCTTCCTGTCTCTTTTATATCTAAACCCTTAGCACAGTATCTAGTACATAGTTAATTGGTATGAAATAGACATTAAATAAGTACTGTAACTGCTCAGTTTAATTGCCAAACACAGACTGGAGATTGGAAAAAGTAGTATACATTACATAGTCATATACTTCAGAGACTTAAAAATTCTAAATAACTGTGATTACTCATGAATTTCTTAAAGGTGTCATTGAGGGACTTGCCTGAAGGCATGAGCTCAGAGGGTTGGATTTTGGAAGGCCAAGGATAATATGAGATACAGGAGCAAGCCATCCATGAGGAATTTATTACATTTGCATTTCCACGTTTAACTTTAGATGGAGTCCTAAACGTTAAGCTAGGCTGACAATTTGCGGAAAAAAAAAGAAAAAGAAAATCTCCAAATTTTTCTTTGATCTGCAGGCTTACAAATTTCATTTATTATTGATATTTTACTGTAAAATGTGCTGTTGAGTAAATTCAAGAGTAATTTCACTTATTTACTTGGCAATATGAATTTAGGAGTAAAAATAAGGTCATATTATATATAAAGTTGCTTAGTCATATCTGACTCTTTGTGACTCCATGGACCCCATAGAGAGTCCATGGAATTCTCCAGGCCAGAATACTGGAGTGGGTAGCCTTTCCCTTCTCCAGGGGATCTTCCCAACCTAGGGATCGAACCCAGGTCTCCACTTTGCAGGTGGATTCTTTACCAGCTGAGCCACAGGGCAAGCCCATGGTCACACTAACAGGCACACATCTGTATTTCTGCTTACGGTAGGTTGTGTGAATGGCCCCAGATCCTTTCTCTCTTTTCTCATACACATAGAACGTGATTTTAGCAGTCCTGTTATCAACAGGTGGAGTCCTTGTCCTTAACCCCTTCAGTCTGGGTTGGCCGTGTGACTGACTTCAGCCAGTGGGGCATTAGCACATGTGCCTCAAGAAGAGTATTGGAAACTGCTTGCCTATCAGGCTTGTGCTTTGCAGCACAGGGCTCCCCACGTGAGGACACCTGGACTCCCCCGCCCCAACCCCCCCAGTGGGTGAGGGCAGGACACACAGCACAGCTTGGGAAATAGTTGTTTTCAGCGACTCGGGTAGGAATGATTCGTCATGCAGCGATAGGTAACTACCACACCACTCTGGTCCTGCTGTGTGGGCATTCACCCTTTTCTTAAATTCCTCCTCACTAGTTCTAGGGGTCCCCCCATAACATACTGCTAATGTTCTCTGCGGTCTAACACTCTTGGCCACCGTGCCTCATCTGTGCTCCTCCTCTCTGACTCATGGTTCCTTTGGTGCTGCTGTCTCTGGTGTGGTGGTCCATGCCCAGGGAGGGCAGTGCTTCTGCTGGAGACACTGCTGGCATCTCCCAGAGAGGTCCACACTGTAATGTGAGTCCAAGTCATTCTGGGACCTGTGCAGTTTCATAATTAGGGAAAAGGTTGGGGGATAATTGGATCAAAATCAGGGGAGATAGCATTTGAGAGCTGGTGGCACCTTAGAGATTTTTCCATCTTCTCATTTTACAAAAGAAGATCCTTGCACAGAAATCTTTGTCGCTGGCCCAAGGTCCCATGATATATGAGTGCCAGATCTGGGACTGGAACAAGAGTCTTCTCATTCCAGATCTGGGGATTATTTCCATTCCATTCTCATCAGGTTTGCTTTTCTCACATCATTTAAGATCTTTCAAAAGTGGAACGTAGGTCTGGAGAAAACTTAATCAAGATGATAAATAAATATCTGGGGTATGCTGAAGTATCCCTAGGAAATAATTTGATTGTAGTGTGAGACAGGTGCCCCTTTTCCCTTTAAAATTTGTGTCACACACTAACAGGCACACATCTGTATTTCTGCTTACGGTAGGTTGTGTGAATGGCCCCAGATCCTTTCTCTCTTTTCTCATACACATAGAACGTGATTTTAGCAGTCCTGTTATCAACAGGTGGAGTCCTTGTCCTTAACCCCTTCAGTCTGGGTTGGCCGTGTGACTGACTTCAGCCAGTGGGGCATTAGCACATGTGCCTCAAGAAGAGTATTGGAAACTGCTTGCCTATCAGGCTTGTGCTTTGCAGCACAGGGCTCCCCACGTGAGGACACCTGGACTCCCCCCTTCCAACCCCCCCAGTGGGTGAGGGCAGGACACACAGCACAGCTTGGGAAATAGTTGTTTTCAGCGACTCGGGTAGGAATGATTCGTCATGCAGCGATAGGTAACTACCACACCACTCTGGTCCTGCTGTGTGGGCATTCACCCTTTTCTTAAATTCCTCCTCACTAGTTCTAGGGGTCCCCCCATAACATACTGCTAATGTTCTCTGCGGTCTAACACTCTTGGCCACCGTGCCTCATCTGTGCTCCTCCTCTCTGACTCATGGTTCCTTTGGTGCTGCTGTCTCTGGTGTGGTGGTCCATGCCCAGGGAGGGCAGTGTTTCTGCTGGAGACACTGCTGGCATCTCCCAGAGAGGTCCACACTGTAATGTGAGTCCAAGTCATTCTGGGACCTGTGCAGTTTCATAATTAGGGAAAAGGTTGGGGGATAATTGGATCAAAATCAGGGGAGATAGCATTTGAGAGCTGGTGGCACCTTAGAGATTTTTCCATCTTCTCATTTTACAAAAGAAGATCCTTGCACAGAAATCTTTGTCGCTGGCCCAAGGTCCCATGATATATGAGTGCCAGATCTGGGACTGGAACAAGAGTCTTCTCATTCCAGATCTGGGGATTATTTCCATTCCATTCTCATCAGGTTTGCTTTTCTCACATCATTTAAGATCTTTCAAAAGTGGAACGTAGGTCTGGAGAAAACTTAATCAAGATGATAAATAAATATCTGGGGTATGCTGAAGTATCCCTAGGAAATAATTTGATTGTAGTGTGAGACAGGTGCCCCTTTTCCCTTTAAAATTTGTGTCATCCTGTTTAAGTGACTGTTGCATTTGAGAAGTGCTTTGGAGATGGAGCTACAGCTTAGGCATTCCTGGTGATGTTTGGAGGCCTAAACGTCTTCCCCCGTCAGCCAGGGTGGCAGGCAGGTGCAGAGCGAGGGTGCTCTGTGGGAACTTAAGCCTCTACGTGCGGGGTCTGCCTTAGTTCAGACACTGATGGCACCATGGAGCACACCTGGTCCACATGGGGGACCCCAGAACACACCACTCCCCCACCCCACCCCTATCACTCAGACCTCACGTTAGGGTGGGGCTCAGTTCAGCAGAGAGGTCTGGGGTGCCGACAGCCACAGTTGCTAGACTGGATCCTGTGTTGGGGGGGTCCTGCTGTACTGTAGCAGTAACAGGGCGTGTAGCATGCAAGACATTACACGTGCGAGGGTGCTCATATCCCAGGATCAGCCCAGCCCTGGACCCCGAGGCCCCGCAGCTCTTCTCTGTTCAGGTGACAGGTGGCCCCTTTGAAGTATTCCTTTCCAGTTACCTTCACGAAGATCACTGAGACTGGCTGTTGTGTGCAAAGCTCAGGATGGAGAAGCGGGGGGCTGTAACCATGGAGGAGAAGCGGAGGTCCATAGCCCTGGAGGAGAAGTGGGGGGCCTGTAACCGTGGAGGAGAAGCGGGGGGCCATAGCCATGGAGGAGAAGTGGGGGGCCATAGCCGTGGAGGAGAAACATGGGGCTGTAACCATGGCTGGAGGACACACGTGTGTTCTCCACAGACCTCTGGCCCTCCCGGCACCTGGGCAGATGGGCCGTCATGTCGAGGCACCATCCATAACGCGCTGCCAGACATAAAGCAGGGGGTGTGGGATGGGGAAACTCGGCTCTCCTCCAGCCCGTGGGAGGCCTCCCTGTGACCAAGGATCAGAGGAGGGCTGGCGGAGGCCTGCTGCCCTCCCCACTAGCCCCTCTGTGATCAGACGTGGAGATCAGGAGAGAAATCACTTGCTGAGGCAGATGTATTTGTCTTCGATGTATTTTTGAAACATTCCCAAGCCTTTCTGGGCATGTTCTTTTATCTCTGATGTTGGTTGAATAGTGCTGCTTCCAGTAAGGAAAAGAAATATGAGGAACATGATCTGTACATTTACAGTGCCGATCTGGAGACCATTCATCGTGAGGCTGTAGCACAAGGAAAATGAGGGCAGTCTAGTCATAACATTTCAATTTCAAGCTTCTGGTGGGTATTAAAAAGTGATTAAAAGGGATTTTAAAAAAATGGAAAATACCTTAAGGGTCTTGCTTTAAATTGAAACTCCAAATTGAAAATCGTATGGATGATTTAAGGTAAATTAGAATATGGAACACATGGGCCCCACAAAGCAGTGAACTGAGAATGGGGGTGACTCACCTCTGTCCTGGTGACATGTGAACTAGCTTTTCTTTCTTGGCTTGATATTCCTTTGCATACATGAATTAACATGTATTTGGTCTTTATTCAGTTCAAAACGGGTTATGACTGAGCTGGTCACTAGGAAGACAGAAGACAGGATCTTAGAGGGTTGGGCATATTTGAGGCCAAGAATAGTAAGAAAGCAGCAGTGTCTAGGAAGAAAGGACAGTCCATCCGGGCCCCTTTCCCCATGCCCCTCACCCTGATAAGGACACACGATGAGCCAGGCACCAGACGACCATGCAGCTTTCCCAGACAAGCAAATGGAAAGAGATCAGTTCCCATGGGGGTGAGATTTTACGAAAGAAAAGATAGTTGAGCCTCACAGGCTGCTCAAAGATGAAGGTAAATATATCTTTTCTAGAAGAGTGTTTGGAGGCCTACAGGAATCTTCAGAAAGCGGCCTGCTTTCTGTTGTAACTGAGGCGTGGACAAGAAAATGTGGAGTCTAGCTATGTTGCCAGGGGTTTGGGACTTCAAATGAGGAATTGGGACTTGATGCCTCATTCTCTGTTACCACTGCGAGCAGGGAAACTGCTCATACCACGTGCAGAGGAGGTATTTGTCAGAATTATTAGCAAGAAAGGATATGATATTTTTTGGCATATGTCTATTAGTCTTATGGTCTGGCATCAGAAATTTACATGAAAGTTCCCTTTGCATTGCAAGGTTTGGATTAGGACTTGATTTTTATAGCCCAAGTATAATCACACTTCCGTAACTACCCCTGGCTTCAAATATACCCAAACACCTAACTGCCTGTGTAAAAACCTTTACAGAGACACCCACTCACTAAGCTTCTGGGTGAGGTCAAGGACTCTCTCTGCTAAGTTGCTTATTTCTACTTTATGATTAAGAGAAAAAGTGTATTTAAGAACTTTTTGCATTTCCACCTAGCAGAATTTTAAATGTATTCTCATAAAAACTTCAAATCCAAAATTAGTCATTCAGAAATGTAATGGAGATACAGTAAATATAATACAGCACCATTAGCCATGATAAAATAAATAACAATTATAATCAGAACCAAGTGAAGCTTTTTCTAAATTAAGCAGCATGACAGAGAGGAAATAGCAGGGGCAGGACTAGTCATACGGTAATGTTCTGATTTTGCTACCAAAGGAATCCAAGCCACATAAAGAGTTGAGAGATTTTGTTCTCTGTTTTCAGAAGAGATCTTATATATATATATTGATAGAATATACTAGTGAAGCCTTTTGGGCCTGTGAGTATCTTTGTGAGAAGATTTTTATTTACACAATCAATTTCTTTAGACAGGGGACTATTTAGATCATAATTTCTTTGAAGTCTTCCATGGAATTTGTTCACTACCTATTTTAATAAATCTGTCAGTGTAAAATTATTTATAATATAATCCCTCATTGATTTTCTGTATGATTCTTTAGGGGCCCAAGTGCTGTTTTGTCTTTTACTTTTGATTATCTAGAGGATTTTTTTTTGAAAAATAACTTTTTATTTGATTTTAGGCATCAGAAATTTACATGAAAGTTCCCTTTGCATTGCAAGGTTTGGATTAGGACTTGATTTTTATAACCCAAGTATAATCACACTTCCGTAACTACCCCTGGCTTCAAATATACCCAAACACCTAACTGCCTGTGTAAAAACCTTTACAGAGACACCCACTCACTAAGCTTCTGGGTGAGGTCAAGGACTCTCTCTGCTAAGTTGCTTATTTCTACTTTATGATTAAGAGAAAAAGTGTATTTAAGAACTTTTTGCATTTCCACCTAGCAGAATTTTAAATGTATTCTCATAAAAACTTCAAATCCAAAATTAGTCATTCAGAAATGTAATGGAGATACAGTAAATATAATACAGCACCATTAGCCATGATAAAATAAATATCAATTATAATCAGAACCAAGTGAAGCTTTTTCTAAATTAAGTAGCATGACAGAGAGGAAATAGCAGGGGCAGGACTAGTCATACGGTAATGTTCTGATTTTGCTACCAAAGGAATCCAAGCCACATAAAGAGTTGAGAGATTTTGTTCTCTGTTTTCAGAAAGAATCTATGCAATCTTATATATATATACTGATAGAATATACCAGTGAAGCCTTTTGGGCCTGTGAGTATCTTTGTGAGAAGATTTTTATTTACACAATTTCTTTAGACAGGGGACTATTTAGATCATAATTTCTTTGAAGTCTTCCATGGAATTTGTTCACTACCTATTTTAATAAATCTGTCAGTATAAAATTATTTATAATATAATCCCTTATTGATTTTCTGTATGATTCTTTAGGGGCCCAAGTGCTGTTTTGTCTTTTACTTTTGATTATCTAGAGGATTTTTTTTTGAAAAATAACTTTTTATTTGATTTTTTCACTTTTTGATATGTTCCTCATTTCTCAATTATATCTCCTTTCTACTTACTTTGTGTTCAGTTCGCCATTTGACTTTTTGAGAGAGAAGCTGACATAATTAACTTTAGACACTTTTTTTCCTTTATTGAATAAGGGTTTGGAACTGTAAGTTTCTCTCTAAGCAATACTTTAGTTGAATCTCATAAGTTTTGAAATTTATGTTTTTATTTTCATTTAGTTCAGATATTTTCTAATTTTCTTTATTTCCTTGTTGACCTATTTTTCAAAGTGGGTTTTAAAAATTCATAGACTATTTTAGACTAATTTTAGTTTTACAGAAAATTGAGCAGAAAGTACAGATCATTCCCATATACCCCCTCTCTCTCTTGCTCACAGTTTACCCAGGTATTAACAGTGTGGGATCTGTGTTATAATTGCTGAACCAATAGTGATACAATATCATTAAAGTATATGTTTACATTACAGTTCCCTCTTTGATTTCTATAGTTCTGTGGGTTTTCATAAAAGAGTAATGTCCTGTATCTGTCATAACAGTATCATACAGAAAAGTTTCACAGCCCTAAAAATCCCGTGTGGTCCACCAGTTCATCCCTTTCTCTCCACTCCTATCACTGGCAACCATTTACATTTTTGTGTCTATAGTTTTGCTTTTCCCAGAATGTTGCAATCATAGAGTCTGTAGCATTTTTTCAGACTGATTTCTTTCTCTCAGTAATATGCATTTAAGATTCCTTTCTTTTCGTGGTTTGATAACTCATGTCCTTTTATTGCTGGTTGATACTCCAACATGTGGATCTGCCAATCTGTCTGTCCTCTCACCTTCTGAAGGATATTGTGGTTGCTTTCTGTTTTTGGCAGTGATGAATAAAGCTGCTACACACACTTCATATGCAGGTTTTTGTGTGGATATGTTTTCAGATCAGTTTTGTAAACAGGTTCATGAGTGCTGAATCATGTAATAAGACTATGCTTCATTTCGGGGAACACACACACACATTAAAACTGTCTTCCAGAGTGGCTCTCATTTTGCATCCTCACCAGCAATGAATCAAATTATTTCTGCTTCACATCCTTGTTTTGTCAATTTTTCATTTTAGCCATTCTTAGAGGTATGTAGTTATATCGTTGCTTTGATTTGCAATCCCTTAGTGACGTGATGTGAAGCTTCATATGTTTATTTTCCTTCTGTATATCTTTGAGTTGTTTATATCTTTTGCTTATCTTCAAATTTTGGGGGTTTTCCCCTTATCACTGAGTTTTAAGAGTCTTTGTATACTGTAGGTACAAATCCGTTATGAGATGTAGTTTGCAAATATTTTCTCTGAGTCTGTGGCTTAGCTTTATATTCTCTTAAAAATATTATTCATAGAGCAGAAAATTTTAACTTTTATTAGGCCCTACTTAACCAGTCTTTTTTTCTGTCATGTATCTTGCTTTTTCTAAAAATTATGAAACCTAAGCTCATCTATGGAGAAGGCAATGGCAACCCACTCCAGTACTCTTGCCTGGACAATCCCATGGACAGAGGAGCCTGGTAGGCTGCAGTCCATGGGGTCACTAAGAGTCTGACATGACTGAGTGACTTCACTTTCACTTTTCACTTTCATGCATTGGAGAACGAAATGGCAACCCACTCCAGTATTTTTTCCTGGAGAATCCCAGGGGTGGAGGAGCCTGGTGGGCTGCTGTCTATGGGGTCGCACAGAGTTGGACACTACTGAAGTGACTTAGCAGCAGCAGCAGCAGCAAGCTTATCTAGATTTTCTCTTAGATTATATTTTCAGAAATTTTCTAATTTTGTGTTTTACATTGAGGTCTGCAATCCATTTTGATTTAATTTTTGTGAAAACTATAGGGTCTGTGTCTAGAGGGTTTGTTTGTTTGTTTGTTTGTTTTGCATGTGAGTATCAAATTTTCTGGCACCATTTGTTGAAAGTATTATGCTTTTTCTATTGAATTGCCTTTGCACATTTGTCAACCATCAGTTGACTTTGTGTAGATATATCTCTGGGCTTTCTATTCCTTTCCATGTAAATGTGTCTGTTTTTCTCCAATATCATGCTGTCTTGATTAATGTAGCTTTATAGTAGGTCCTGAAGTCACTTGTGTCTGTTCTTCAACTTTGTTCTTCCTCTTCAGTATTGTTTTGGCTGTTACGGGTCTTTTTCCTTTTCACATAAACCTTACAATCAGTTTATTGATTTCTACCAAATAAATTGCTGAGATTTTGATTGGGATTGTGTTGAATCTATAGGTCGAGTTGGGAAGAGCTGACATGTTAACGATAACAAATCTTCAGATCCATGCCCATGAAATCTCTCTCCATTTATATAGATCTTTTAAAATTGCTTTTCATTGGCATACTGAACTTTTCTCCGTAGAGATCATGCACATATTTTACTAGACTTATGTATTTCATTTTTGGGCATTCCTGTTATAAGTGGTATTATGTTTTGAATTTCAAATCCCAATTGCTTATTGCTGGAATATGTAGAAAAGCAATTCACCCTTTTATATTAACCTTATATCTTCAATTTTATTGTAATCCTAGATTTAAAAAATTGATTTCTGGTTAAATTCTGTTGTATAAGAGAATGCAGTCTATAAAATTTCAATCCTTCTAAATTTCAGATGTGTTTTATAACCCAGCATGTGATCGAACTCTGTAAATGTTCCAAGTGCACTTGGAAATAATTTTATTTTGCAGTTCTGAGTAGATTGTTCTATAAGATTGTCTTTAAGTTAGTTGGTTGATAGTGCTTTTTTAAAATCTTCTGCATCTTACTGAATTTTATCTTTCATTCCACTAGTTGCTGAAAAGTATTATTGAAACCTCTCACGATAATTACTGAGACTAGCTTGTGCTTACTTGGGCGTAATATGTGTTAAACCACTGTCTTAGATAATTGAGTATTTGGGAACCTGTTTGAGAGAACTGCTGGAATTTTTCAGTCCTCTACTTCCATATTTGAAATACAAATAAGGGATATAATATGTTTCTTTAATTTTTTCTTAATGCTTTTATTGTTTTTTTCAGTTCAGTTCAGTCGCTCAGTTGTGTCCAACTCTTTGTGACCCCATGAACCGCAGCACGCCAGGCCTCCCTGTCCATCACCACCTCCCAGAGTCCACCCAAACTCATGTCCATTGAATCGGTGATGCCATCCAGCCATCTCATCCTCTGTCTTCCCCTTCTCCTCCTGCCCCCAATCTTTCCCAGCATCATGGTCTTTTCAAATGAGTCAGCTCTTCGCATCAGGTGGCCAAAGTATTGGAGTTTCAGCTTCAACATCAGTCCTTCCAATGAACACCCAGGACTGGTCTCCATTATGATGGACTGGTTGGATCATTTTGCAGTCCAAAGGACTCTCAAGAGTCTTCTCCAACACCGTGGTTAATTGTTTTGGCTGTTACGGGTCTTTTTCCTTTTCACATAAACCTTACAATCAGTTTATTGATTTCTACCAAATAAATTGCTGAGATTTTGATTGGGATTGTGTTGAATCTATAGGTCGAGTTGGGAAGAGCTGACATGTTAACGATAACAAATCTTCAGATCCATGCCCATGAAATCTCTCTCCATTTATATAGATCTTTTAAAATTGCTTTTCATTGGCATACTGAACTTTTCTCCGTAGAGATCATGCACATATTTTACTAGACTTATGTATTTCATTTTTGGGCATTCCTGTTATAAGTGGTATTATGTTTTGAATTTCAAATCCCAATTGCTTATTGCTGGAATATGTAGAAAAGCAATTCACCCTTTTATATTAACCTTATATCTTCAATTTTATTGTAATCCTAGATTTAAAAAATTGATTTCTGGTTAAATTCTGTTGTATAAGAGAATGCAGTCTATTAAATTTCAATCCTTCTAAATTTCAGATGTGTTTTATAACCCAGCATGTGATCGAACTCTGTAAATGTTCCAAGTGCACTTGGAAATAATTTTATTTTGCAGTTCTTGAGTAGATTGTTCTATAAGATTGTCTTTAAGTTAGTTGGTTGATAGTGCTTTTTTAAAATCTTCTGCATCTTACTGAATTTTATCTTTCATTCCACTAGTTGCTGAAAAGTATTATTGAAACCTCTCACGATAATTACTGAGACTAGCTTGTGCTTACTTGGGCGTAATATGTGTTAAACCACTGTCTTAGATAATTGAGTATTTGGGAACCTGTTTGAGAGAACTGCTGGAATTTTTCAGTCCTCTACTTCCATATTTGAAATACAAATAAGGGATATAATATGTTTCTTTAATTTTTTCTTAATGCTTTTATTGTTTTTTTCAGTTCAGTTCAGTCGCTCAGTTGTGTCCAACTCTTTGTGACCCCATGAACCGCAGCACGCCAGGCCTCCCTGTCCATCACCACCTCCCAGAGTCCACCCAAACTCATGTCCATTGAATCGGTGATGCCATCCAGCCATCTCATCCTCTGTCTTCCCCTTCTCCTCCTGCCCCCAATCTTTCCCAGCATCATGGTCTTTTCAAATGAGTCAGCTCTTCGCATCAGGTGGCCAAAGTATTGGAGTTTCAGCTTCAACATCAGTCCTTCCAATGAACACCCAGGACTGGTCTCCATTATGATGGACTGGTTGGATCATTTTGCAGTCCAAAGGACTCTCAAGAGTCTTCTCCAACACCGTGGTTTAAAAGCATTAAAATCTTAATTAATGAAAATCTTAAAGGTAAAGTGGTACAAAACCTGAATTTTTTGGTTCTCTAAGAGGACACAGTTTTCTTAAAACATTGAACTGCTTTTGGTAACTGTTTCTTTAAGTGATCTGTATTTGCATTGGTCTTTTATCACAGGTTAACATTTTTTGATATTTTTTACAGACTTCCCAAAGATCAAGTTCTAAGTAGGGTTCATCTGACCTCTAGCTAACTTCTGGGTTTGCCAGAGGGTCCCTGGAACACCTCAGATTGTTTGTTTTCTCTCCATCTCTGAGGAATATTAAACTATTGGGCTTACTGGGTATGTCTGAATTGCATGGGAGGCACTGTCAAATGAGTGGTGATGAAACAGCCTTCAGTTTTATAGTTTTATATTGTTTTATAGTATTTTCTTTTTGAGGTTGGAGATTGACTATTTATTCTTATAGATGGGTCTCAGGAAAAACTGAAAGGCTTGAATCAGTGTTTTGGAATGTGAACTATGCTGACTATCCTGCCTTGTCACTTCGGGTATCTTTTCATGTATTTAGAAAAAAGGCAATTTCATAGATTTTCAATGATCTAAAATCCGAGAGGTATGGTATATCTTGTAGTGCTATATAAACTGACAGGGAAAATTTCAGGAAAATCTTAACAGTTTTACAGTAGTTGATAAGCCTTAAGAGAGAGAGAAAAATATCAGGATACTTTGATTCTCTTAAGTTTTCTTCTAAGGCATACCCAGATATCACAACAATGAGCTAAAATTCCTTGGGAAAAAAATGCACTGGTACCTGTATAACCTAAAGAGGAGAACTGGTACTATTGCTTTGCAGAGAACTGGAATGGTTAATTATCTAAAATTGAAAGGCTGGATAAAATCTTCACAGCTTCATGGATCCTGCAGGAAAGACTTCATCTGTAACTAGTACTGTATAGGTTGCCTCCTCTTATTAAATTCCTTGAGTAAAGAGAGGCTATAATTTATCATATTCTTTTTCAGCTTTCTCTCAGAAGGAATTTTCCTTTAGTCAGACTGGAACTAGCATCAATCAGATCTTATGATCAGTTGAGAACCAGCCGATAATCTTCATAGTCCGGGGCTGTGACAAAATCCAAATAAAGTCTGACAATAGTATGTCTTTACAGTTCTGAATTTTGAGGGGATACAAACACAAGTTGAATGAAGACATTTGAATAGAACTTTATGGATTGCAAAATATTTTTCATTAGTTTAGTCCTCTTATTGCCTATTCTGAGAAATAGAGTGTAGAAGTTCATGATACTTATTGGTGTTCTTTGCTCAGCACTTTTTCTAGTTTCCTGTCTTCTGATACCAGTAACCACCTTCCAGCTTCCTTAGGGAAATGCCTGCTCTGCTGATATGGTTCCAAGTAAGGCTGTTCATCATAGTCCTGTCTGTAGCTGTTCCCTAGCTGCAGTGCCTGGTCAGTCAGGATGACCACCTGCACCTTCCTATTCACAGCGACTGGTTGAGAAATTGTATGTGGTTTATAGGGCCTTATGTGAGCTCTCCCTGGCACTTTGCTGCTGAAATGAATATAGAGAAAATGTCTTCTTGCTTTTGGGCTCTTGTTACTAGATCCATATGAATTTGGAGATGCTTTGAAAATCCAAGTTGTCACTGGTGGTCCTAAGACGGTGGAGGAATAGGATGGGGAGACCACTTTCTCCCTCACAAATTTATCAAAAGAACATTTAAACATGGAGTAAATGCTATGAAACAACTTCTGAATGTCAGCAGAGGACATCAGGTACCCAGAAAAGCAGCCCATTGTCTTTGAAAATCCAAGTTGTCTGGAATAGGAGAGAATTGGAGTTAACTTTGAGATGAAAACAGATGAAATAAAAAGATAATTACTCAATGGATTGAACCCTGGGTGCAGCCATATTTGGCCATGTTTCGTGAGCTAATAAATGCCTTTTTTCTAAGGTGGTTTAAGATGATTTTCCCTTACTTAGTTCATCCAGGGTTCTATAACAAAGTAGGTGGCTTATAAACAGCAGAAATCTATTTGTCAGAATTCTGGAGACTGGAAATCAGGATGTTGGCATGGTTGACTTTTGGTGACAGCCCACTTCCAGGCTGTAGACTGTCGACTTCTCCTGTACCCTCATACAGCAGAGAGAAGCAGCAAACTGACGACTCGTAGAAGGGCACTGATGTGACACGTGAGGGATTCACCCGTAAGTCCTCCTCTAGACCAAAGGGTCACTTCCTAATGCCATCACAGTGAGGAGCAGGGTTTCAACATATGAATCTGTGGGCGGGAATATAGCCATTCAGTTCATGACAGCAGATTATTTCATTTGCAACCTAAAGCATTTTCCCTATTGCAGTTACTTTTGCCATATTTCACAGATGGAAAGCTGAGGCTCTGAGGTTAAGTGACCCATATATACATAGTTTCCCCACTATATATAGTGGGAAAACTTGATAAAACTTATTCTCATGTCAGCTACTCATTCTGTCTGCCCATTAACACCCCGCTTAATAATAAATATCTCGTGGTTGTTTTTTTGTATGTGTGCATGGCTGATCCTTATTTTCCCTAAAGAAAGTTTGCTGATCTGACTATATAAGCTCTTCTGATCGAGGGATGATGTCTATGTGACCGATGGTTCTACTGACACTCTCTGCCTGTCCTGCCCCCTCACGACCAGATTTCTATGCTCCTAGTCTTCCTCTCAGAGGAGACTATCTAACAAACCACATCTACCAGGCTTGAGTCATTTGAAATCTGATTCTGATCTTATCCATCTATGCTGACCATTTAATCTCAGAATGGGTCTCCACTATTGCAGAATCTTTCTGAATCCACCCTGGAGTGGGTTGGTGAAGGTAAAAGAAAAGATTCTCCTTGTTTGTTTCAACCTGTGTTGACAGGCCTGCCTATCCCTAGATAGTCCCCAGCCATCCCTGTGAGCCCTAATGGCAGAAAAATGGGCCGCGGCTCGAGGAAAAATACTTCTACATTTTGTGAACAATAAGAAAAGGAAAGAACAAGTAATGTGATTCTTTAAAGGTTAGAGACAGTAACAGTTCCAATTCAGCTGCTGGAGAAAAAGCTGCTCCATAAGTGAATTTTAAAGAAACACTTTAAGCACCAAAAACTTTAGAGAAAATATTTTGAACATTATAAGGTTGAAATTTTTCTAACGTTTGTTGTGTACACTCTTGCTTGGCGTTTTGAATCATATTTCTCCTAATAGGAACTATTTCCTTAGACCCTTAGAGGTTTTGTTGTTTCTGGATGACCTCTCAGTGGAGTACTCATTGCTTTCTAATTATTCCATTCTGTTTTTTAATGTATTTTCCTATATATTGTAATTTTATTTACTAATTGCTCGTTTTTATGGTTGTTAATATGTTCTTTGCTGTTGCTTTGAATCTTCTTCTTTTATATATAGTCTGTGTGACACATGCCTCCTACACTCTCTTCTGGAGTAGAGGGTGAAGAATCTGTGGCTGCTTTTTCCCTCTCTTAACATGTCGATAACTCTTCCATTTACATCTGTTGTTTTCAGGCAGGCTTGGACACAAAGCATCACGGGTCTCAGGGAGGGAGGAAGCAGGGCTTGGCCAGGGCCCTAGCTGTCACGGGCACCTTGCTGACCACTTGTGAGGTGTCAGCGCTATGCCTTATCTAACTGAAACCTCACGACGAGGCTTAGCGCGAGATTCCCAGGCACTGTACTAAATGCATTACATATATTATCTCCCTTAGCACTCAAAAGATCTCTATGTATCTCATAAGAGGAAGGCAACTTGGAGGTAAAACAGAGCACAAGCTTTGACCTAGGTACACTGGATCCAGGGGCAGATTTGGCAACGTGATGGAATTACAGATTTTCTCCTAAAAGCTTCTATTTAACATGTTCTATTTCCCTGGGTCACAAAGCACATGGCAAAACTGAGATACAGTTCTGATTCTTTCCAGATGTCATGTCCTTAACTACCATTCATGTGGCCTTAATTCCTTATTTTCATCTTCTACTTTACTTCTCTGCTTAGTTCAGCAGACTTCCTCTAGGGCTTGGTTTGCTTAACTCCTGTCTTGTCTTCTCCGGGATTAATTCTTCTCCTTATATATTCTACTCATCTGTACACTTATGTCCTCAATATTTCCTGAGCTTGTATTTCCTTCATTGCTTTAAAATTGGGCCCTGTATTATACCTCCTGTATCCTTTCCATGTAGTGCTTAAAACAG
>SJYC01125379.1:0-151510 GCA_006408675.1 Madoqua kirkii | reverse complement strand
TATCAGTTCAAGTCACATATATGGCCCTTCTTTAAATTTCTTTATCCTCCCCTATTTATAATACAATTATCTTAAACATTTCCTCTGCATATATTTATAACCATATCATAGTGTGTTATAAATTTTGCTTCCACTGTCAAAACATAATTTAGGAAACTCTAAAGGACGAATGAAATCCATCTAACCTTATTTTGGAGCTTTCCTTGTAGCTCAGTTGGTAGAGAATCTGCCTACAGTGCAGGAGACCCAGGTTCCGTTCCTGGGTTGGGAAGATCCCCTGGAAGCAAATGGCAATCCATTCCAGTATTCTTGCCTGGAGACTCTCACGGACTGTAGCCTGCCTGCCAGGCTTATTTGTCCATGAAGAGTCGGACATGACTTAGCGACTGAACCGCCACCACCTCCAGCCTTATTTTTACTCTTTTCATTGTTTTCCTGCCTTCTTAGTGGTCAAGAATTCCTATTTAAATCATTCTTTCTGCTTAGAGATTTTCATGAGTCATTCTCTTAAGGTAGATATGCTGGCGACCAATTCTCCCAGTTACCCTGCTTTTATTAAGAGAAGGTCTTGATGTTGCCTCCATTCCTGAAGGATATATCTGGTGGGTGTAGGTGCTTGTTGCCTGGTTCTTTCTCTGAGCACCTGGAAAGGAGTGTGCCACTTCGTTCTGGCCTCAATAGTTAATGAGAAATCATTTGAATTGTGTCCCTTCATAAGCAAGGTGCCGTTTTTCTCTTGCCACTTTGAAGATTTTTAATCTGTGCTTAGCTTTTCTTGGTTTGACAATGAAATATCTTGTGGATTTCTTTCAGTTTATTCTGTTTGGCATTCACTCAGCTCCTTGACTCTACAGGTGATGTCCCTTGCCAGATATGGGGTTTTCCAGCCATTATTTCTTTGAGAGCTGTTCGGCTTCCTCTTCTCCCTCCTGTGCTCTGCTGCTGTGATGGATGACTGCCAGATGTTTTCTCGTTGCCACACAGGGTCTTGAGGCTCTGCGCTGCTCTTTCTTGTTTGATTTTTAAAGTCTGCTTCTCTCTCTTTATTCTGAGTAATTGCTCTTCTTCTCTTTTACAGTCTATTGATTCTTTCCTTTGTTGTCTTTATTGTTGTGCCTTTCCATTGAGATTTTAATTTTGATTATTGTATTTTTCAGTTCTAAATTTTCCATTTGATTCTTCATTACATCTTTTATTTATTTGATGATACTATTTCTTTGTTGAGACTTCTTACATGTGTTTCAAAAGTGTGTACAATTACCCTTTGAAATATTTTTACAATGGCTGCTTTAAAATCTTTGTCAGATACATCCATCATCTCTGTCATCTTCGTGTTGGTGATCTCTGGGGGTTCTCCAGAGAGATAAAGCGAACAAGACACGTGTGTGTGTGTGTATGTGTGAGACAGAGAGCAAGATCTCGTTGTTGGGGACTGGCCCGTGTGATTATGCAGGCTCCCAGGCGCAGGCGTGCCGTGAGTTTAGGCGGGCAGGCTCCCGCCCCAGCGGAGCCGGGGGTGCAAGTCCAGTCTGCCACCAGCAGCGCCAATGGCGCAGATAAAGTCTGCGTTCTCGTCAAGAATCTTCTCTTACTTCAAAGTAAGTTTTTTGTTTTATTATGTCCTTGAATTGACTGGATGAGGCCCACCACATTATGAACTATCTGCTTTATTAATTAAAATGTTAACTTCATCCAAAAGCACCCTTGGAGAACCATCCAGAATGTTTGGCTAGACATCTGGGCACCCCATGGCCCAGTCAAATTGACACATAAAATTAACCATCATAGCATCTAATTCTTTTGTTTGCTTTGTATTCTTTATTTCATAGCATCTATTCTTTTGTTTCTTTTTAACTCAGTTTGTGTTCTTCCTGGTTCCTGTTTTGGCAAATGAGCGTCAGTTGAAAGCTGAACATTCTTGGCATTATATTCTAGACCCTGGATCTTATTTAAACCCTCTGTTTTATCTGACTTCCTCTGACTTCTGCCAAGAGAAGCAGGGGGTGCAGCCTTGCTACTGCAAGGTGGGCGGAGAGGGCTGGTTTCCGCACCTGGCCTCCGGGACGCGTTGTGGGGGTGGTTTGCATTCTGCCGGGGGGGTGGGAGTTCTGCCTCCCACTGTGCCTCTGGGCTGCTTCCCTGGTTGGGAGGGTTAGGTGTGCCCCGTTTCTGCTCTCCACATGGTCTGTGCACATTACGTGCCAGGGGCGGGGCGTGTGTGGCCTCATTACTGGGTGGCTGTGAGAGTCTGACTTTCCCAGGGCCCCTCTGGCAGCAGCACCTCAGTAGGGAGCAGGTAATCTGTCTCATTCCTGCCGCCTGGACGTGGAAGTCCAGGCTGTTTGTGTGGCCCCCACTGATAGCACAGAGGCAGGGTGGGGAGAGGGCCGTGGGAGGATGTCCACCTCCCTGCTTGTCTTTCTCTGAAATGTTGGTGGTTTAGGGGTGTTGGGAGGTTGGCTGCTCCGTTACAGTCTGGGGAGGGTGTTGTCTAGCTCCTCCTGGGTCTTTGCTGGCCAGGGTGGAGGTGGTCTCATGTTTTCCCTGCCCTGTTGGCTGGAATAGTGCAATCGTTGTCTGTCTTATTGGTGACCCCCTTCCTGGCCCTTTGGGGAGAGAGAGAGAGAGAGAGAGCACCAGCTTCTGTTGCTGCATTTTTTGTCTGTGTCTCTTGGCATTTCCAGCTTGTAGGTTTTAAGAGCCCAAGTCTGGGATATATGAGGGAAAAACAAAACAGAAACAGAGGGAACTCATCGTATGTCCAGAGGTCCCAGCTGACCTGCTTTCTTTTCTCCACTTTTTAGAGTCCTCTGTGAAATGTATATTTGCTCTAGATATGATGTTCAGGTTGTTAATCATACTCAGTGGGAGAAACAGGGAAGAGAATGTCCGCTTCATCTTCCCAGAAGTGCAAGTCTTTGTTTCTTAAGATGAGAATAGGGTACTTTGGCTGCCGGTGGAAATGGTCCATTAGTGGGACATCGTGGAGCCAAACCCCTGACTGAGTGGGTGGGAGGAGCCGAGGCGGCAGCACGTTTCTCCTTTTCCCAGAAGGAAGCTGGTTCCGAGGGTGCCCTTCAGGGAGGCTGGCAGCTTTGGTGGTCATTCTAGCCCTTAGGTTTGGTTCTATCTGGAGCTGGCAGAGGTTGGTCAGCGAACAGGGGCAGCGAGCAAAGTCAGATGTCTGAGCGTCCCTTCTGGTCAAGGCCCGGGGTCCTCGGCAGCCAGCCTGGAGTCAGCGTCCAGGAATCAGAAGCCACAGGCGGCAGGCGGGTGGGCAGGGGGGCTCGGGACTTGCAGGGATGGCGTCTGCAGTTCTGCCTGGGCCGGGGACACTGGAGAACAGCGGTCCCAGCAGCAGCGCCGGGATGCCAGCCCAGCCTCAGGGCAGGGCCAGGACGCCCGCTGCCTCTGTCGTGCTCAGGCCTGGCCCTTGGCTCGTGAGCCGCCTCTGAGTGGAGGAGCAGAGGGGCCCGGTGGCTGCCTGCCCACGTTGCCCACCCCTCTTGGCTTACTTCTAGCAGCAGGTTCGTGTGGAGAAAGAGGTCTCCCCCAATCAGGGGCCTACAGGGACCCCTGAAAATAAAACAACAGTGGAAAAGAATTGGATGGAGAGAGCCTTATCCCTTTGTGGGCCACGCTCTAAAAGCCAGAAGGCTTGGGGGGAGCCCCCCTGCGTCGAGTTGTTTAGGCCTGGCCCAAGAGCGGGTTCTGTCAGGCTTAGCTCCTCCCTGGGGGCAACAGCAGTGAGTTGCCTGCTTGTTGACGGGCTGTGGCCAAGGCTCCATGCGCTGTGCTGTGGGAATGGCAGGTGACAGATTGGACTTGGCCCTTGGGGTCCCTGGGCGTCACAAAGGAGGATTGTCTCTGAAGCTGCCTGGTGTGTCCAGCAGCCTGGGAGGTGCAGGGAAGGTGTCCAGGTGGGCCCCCGGGGGGTGAAGCCCTTGGCTTCTCGGTGCTGCTGGGCAGGTCAGGAGTATGAAGCTTCTTGGTCCTTTGGGCCCCCCAGTCCTAGAGGGGGCAAGGCAGGCAGGTATAGTCTGGATTTCCTGTCTGGCCCCACCCGTGCCTGACTCTGCTCGTACCGAGAAGCCGGGGCGCTGTCCTGCCCACCATCCTGCTCATCTGCTCTTGCTTCCAGACCAACGACGCGGCCGGCAACACCTGGAACTGGCTCTACTTTCTGCCCCTGATTATCATCGGCTCCTTCTTCATGCTCAACCTGGTGCTGGGCGTGCTGTCGGGGTAAGGGCCTTACTGCTGCGGGCGCCTCTGTGTTTGCAGGCCAGGGCTGGGCGATGGGACTGGACGCGGCCTGTGTGGTATAGAGGAGGCGGGGCCCAGCCTGGCCCTGGGTTGGCTGTCCCTAGAGCCCTGAGTTCTAGCCAGCCTACCCTTGGGCTGCCATCGGACCTCCCCGCTGGCCTCCTTGCCTCTGGCTCTTGGCCTTCACCCTGGTCTCTGAGTCAGGAGGGGCTGCTGCTGCCTCTTACCTGGGTTCTTGGTGGGGTCTCTGCAGGAGCAGCTCCGGGGCCCAGAGAGCCTTCGGCTGTGACACTGGGGAAGGAATGGAGCAGCCCTGGGTCTGTACCCCAGCCCTGACCCCTGGCTCACCCTCCTCTCTGGGCACCTGTCCCTGCTGACCTCAAGGAGAGGACGAGCAAGGGCTCAGGGCAAGGGTCTCTCCTGGAGAAAGGCTCTGCCCTCCCGGGGAGAGAGGTGCAGCAGCCTGCGGCCCACCGCGCCCCATGGCCTGCATGTGGCTGAGGCTGGAGAAGCGCCGTTGGCTTCAGGAAACCAACGGAGCTAGTGTCTGGGGCTCCCACCGTCCTCCAGGGCTGAGGAGGCTGCGTGGACAGAGCTAGAGGGTGTCTGGCTTGGCCTGCCACCCTGCCCCACCTGGGGATCAGATCCCTGTAAAGCTTGGGGGGGAGTGCTGACATTCCCCTGGCGTGAGGTAAGCTGGGGAGAGCCTGGGGAGCCAGCGGGCAGCTGTCCTCTTGCCTGAGGAGGTGCCCCCACCGAGAGGGCGGTGTCGGGGCTGGCGCTCTGCTCGGTGCACTCCTGCCTCGCCCCCTCCTGTGAGGCTCTGAGCGTCCCCAGCCGGCCTTTCTGAGCCTCTCCGCCAGAGCAGCCCCGGGGATGGTGGGAGCTCCCCGTCAGGTGGAGGCTGCAGTCTGAGCTGGGATGGGGAAGCCAGGGGAGGCCTGGGTTCAGAGGAGGGTCTGGGGAAGGGGCAGCTCCACTGAGACTTAGGGGCCCAGCTTGGCAAGGAGGGTCACGCAGGCAGAGAGCTGCTGGCGTGGAGGTGCAGAGAGTGTGGGGCCTGCGATGCAGGGAGCTCAGGGCTGGAGCTGCCAGGCCTGTGAGGAGGTGGGGAGGCTGGCAGGACACGAGTGGCCCTGCTCAGGGTTGCTCTGGAGGATGGGAGGAGGAACGGGGTGGCCAGTGGAGCCTGGGGGAGGCCTGCGGACTTGGTGCTTCTCAGCCCTTCCCCCACCTGTGGGGGCTGGTTTTCCTACCCCGTCTCAGCAGGGCCCAGGGTTCTCCTCCAGCCCCAGAAAGGTGGGAGACCACACGGCCGCCTAGGCTGGTGATCGCCACACGTGAACTCTGCCACGGCTGGACGAGGGCTGCTGGAGGGGCCAGCTTGGAGGTGGTTCAGCCTCGCTCCTTCCCACGCCTTGGGCTCTCACCCTCCCAGCACCCGGAGAAGCAGAATGGGTCACTCCGCTCACAGCCCTTCCTCCTTGAGGGGCAGAAGCCTGGGGAGGCGAGGCTCGCAGCCGCCCCCAAGCGCTGGGTGCCCGGCGGCTGGGCCAGCCACTGCTGATGACTCCCAGGCCGCCTGGGCAGTGTGGTCTCACTCCGTCCTGCCCTCAGGCTTCTGCACTCGGGGGCGGCCGAGGGGGCTGGCCTGGTGGGGAGATCGTGAGGGGCCCTGCATCCCTTTAGTCTGGACTTGGGTGGGGTGAGATGTCCAGGAGGGAGCCCTCCCCTCTCATGGCCAAGGCTGAGGTGGCTCAGGCCCTGCTAGATGGTGGTCTCAGGCTCGGGGTCCATCCTGGTCAGAGCCGAGCTCTCTCCCTTGCCAGGGCTGTGAGAGGAGTCCCTCTGTCGAGCCCAGAAGCTGCTGCTCCTGAGGGAGGACAGGCACGCTCTTCTGCGCTGGGAGCATGCCTGGCTGTACTTGGGTGCCTGAGCTAAGGTGTGTGCGCGTGTGGTGTGTGCGCGTGTGGTGCGCGTGTGGTGCGCGTGTGGTGTGTGCGTGTGTGGTGCGCGTGTGGTGTGTGCGCGTGTGGTGCACGTGTGGTGTGTGTGCGTGTGGTGTGTGTGCGTGTGGTGTGTGCGCGTGTGGTGCTGCACCTGTCCCTGCTGACCTCAAGGAGAGGACGAGCAAGGGCTCAGGGCAAGGGTCTCTCCTGGAGAAAGGCTCTGCCCTCCCGGGGAGAGAGGTGCAGCAGCCTGCGGCCCACCGCGCCCCATGGCCTGCATGTGGCTGAGGCTGGAGAAGCGCCGTTGGCTTCAGGAAACCAACGGAGCTAGTGTCTGGGGCTCCCACCGTCCTCCAGGGCTGAGGAGGCTGCGTGGACAGAGCTAGAGGGTGTCTGGCTTGGCCTGCCACCCTGCCCCACCTGGGGATCAGATCCCTGTAAAGCTTGGGGGGGAGTGCTGACATTCCCCTGGCGTGAGGTAAGCTGGGGAGAGCCTGGGGAGCCAGCGGGCAGCTGTCCTCTTGCCTGAGGAGGTGCCCCCACCGAGAGGGCGGTGTCGGGGCTGGCGCTCTGCTCGGTGCACTCCTGCCTCGCCCCCTCCTGTGAGGCTCTGAGCGTCCCCAGCCGGCCTTTCTGAGCCTCTCCGCCAGAGCAGCCCCGGGGATGGTGGGAGCTCCCCGTCAGGTGGAGGCTGCAGTCTGAGCTGGGATGGGGAAGCCAGGGGAGGCCTGGGTTCAGAGGAGGGTCTGGGGAAGGGTCAGCTCCACTGAGACTTAGGGGCCCAGCTTGGCAAGGAGGGTCACGCAGGCAGAGAGCTGCTGGCGTGGAGGTGCAGAGAGTGTGGGGCCTGCGATGCAGGGAGCTCAGGGCTGGAGCTGCCAGGCCTGTGAGGAGGTGGGGAGGCTGGCAGGACACGAGTGGGCCCTGCTCAGGGTTGCTCTGGAGGATGGGAGGAGGAACGGGGTGGCCAGTGGAGCCTGGGGGAGGCCTGCGGACTTGGTGCTTCTCAGCCCTTCCCCCACCTGTGGGGGCTGGTTTTCCTACCCCGTCTCAGCAGGGCCCAGGGTTCTCCTCCAGCCCCAGAAAGGTGGGAGACCACACGGCCGCCTAGGCTGGTGATCGCCACACGAGAACTCTGCCACGGCTGGACGAGGGCTGCTGGAGGGGCCAGCTGGGAGGTGGTTCAGCCTCGCTCCTTCCCACGCCTTGGGCTCTCACCCTCCCAGCACCCGGAGAAGCAGAATGGGTCACTCCGCTCACAGCCCTTCCTCCTTGAGGGGCAGAAGCCTGGGGAGGCGAGGCTCGCAGCCGCCCCCAAGCGCTGGGTGCCCGGCGGCTGGGCCAGCCACTGCTGATGACTCCCAGGCCGCCTGGGCAGTGTGGTCTCACTCCGTCCTGCCCTCAGGCTTCTGCACTCGGGGGCGGCCGAGGGGGCTGGCCTGGTGGGGAGATCGTGAGGGGCCCTGCATCCCTTTAGTCTGGACTTGGGTGGGGTGAGATGTCCAGGAGGGAGCCCTCCCCTCTCATGGCCAAGGCTGAGGTGGCTCAGGCCCTGCTAGATGGTGGTCTCAGGCTCGGGGTCCATCCTGGTCAGAGCCGAGCTCTCTCCCTTGCCAGGGCTGTGAGAGGAGTCCCTCTGTCGAGCCCAGAAGCTGCTGCTCCTGAGGGAGGACAGGCACGCTCTTCTGCGCTGGGAGCATGCCTGGCTGTACTTGGGTGCCTGAGCTAAGGTGTGTGCGCGTGTGGTGTGTGCGCGTGTGGTGCGCGTGTGGTGCGCGTGTGGTGTGTGCGTGTGTGGTGCGCGTGTGGTGTGTGCGCGTGTGGTGCGCGTGTGGTGCACGTGTGGTGTGTGTGCGTGTGGTGTGTGCGCATGTGGTGTGCGTGTGGTGTGTGCGTGTGTGGTGTGTGCGCGTGTGGTGTGTGTGTGCGGGGCTTCCTTCTGGCCCTTTGAGCCTAGAAGCTCAGCTGAGTTGAGGCAGGTGCTGAGGGCCCCGGGCAGCAGAGGGGCCTCATGACGCTTGACTGTCTCCCTGTCTCGAGCTGCCCTGAGCTGATCTGGCTCCTCCCTGCCCCCTTCTAGCGTGGCTGAAGGTCTGAACCAGCTGAGGAAGAGAGGCGCCAGTCCTCTGGAGGGTTCTTGTCCACAAGCTCTCTGCACGTCTCTGTCCAGAGGACAGGGCCCCACACGCAGAGGGTGTGCGCCCAAACCTGCTCTAGGCCAGGGGCGCTGGAGCCCCTCTTGGGGCACTGGGGAGCTGTCCTTGTGTGCCGCAGGGGCCCGAGCAGGGAGCGTTTGCCTGGGCTTTGTCAGTGCTCAGGTGGGCAGAGGCCAGGGTGGTGGGAGCCGCCTGGAGGGGTGGCCCGTGGCTCGTTGCCCCTGTCCCGGCCTCTTTCTGGTTTCTGGCATCTCTGGCTGGACAGGTGGGGCCTGTAGGTGAGCTTATACCCATCTGATCTGCCTCCTGCCCTGGCTTTGCCCATCACAGAGAGTTTGCCAAGGAGCGTGAGCGGGTGGAGAACCGCCGGGCCTTTCTGAAGCTCCGCCGGCAACAGCAGATAGAGCGGGAGCTCAACGGGTACCTGGAGTGGATCTTCAAGGCTGGTGAGGACAGGGCTGTGTGGCGCACCTGGCCTGGGCTCTGTGGGCCCCCTGCCCCCACTCCAGGGCCCTCCAGGAGCGAGCTCTGCTGGGGTGGGGGCTGCTTGCAGGAGGGCCACACGAGGGGGAAGCAAGCCAGGCCCTCCTCACGGCACTCTGTCTGTGGGCACACCACGGGCTCTGACTCAGTGGGATGAGCTCAGCCATGGCCACAGTGGTTTCTGGAAGTGGGAAGGCCAAGCAGGCAGGGCTGTGTTTCTGGGGAACGAGCCCTCGTCAGGGGTGGAGGGAGGGCTCCGGCCTGAGGCTGTGTCTCGCTCGCAGAGGAGGTCATGCTGGCTGAGGAGGACAAGAACGCGGAGGAGAAGTCCCCCCTGGATGGTAGGTGGCTGCCGTCAGTGCTCCCTGCCCGGCCTCTGGGCTTTGGGGGCCACTGGGCGGCGGCATGCGTGCGTGTGCATGTCAGCACGATGCCTCTGCTCTGCCGGGTGCCTGCATGTTGGAGGCAGGCTCTGTGTGGGTCAGCAGCACGTGGCGGTCAGCCAGACTCTCCTGAGGAGCTGTGGGCCATGACCAGAGTGGGTGCAGCCCGCAGTGGGCTCAGCCCGGGGCCTCAGGAGCCTGTGCTCACAGCACGGCCTGAGCGCCGCGTGGTCCCGCATGGCGGCGGACTCGTGACTGTGTGAGTTCACAGGTGCCCCTGTTACAGTGAAACAGAAGTGAAAATCCAGTCCCTCAGTCTTCCTCAGCTAGTTTCAAATCATCCTAGAAAATTCTGTGGGACTGCACTGCTTCTAGAAGGCTGCAATTTTAAGCCAAGCCATGTCTGACCCCAGGGCTCCAGATGGTGATGGCCCCATCTTGCCGTGGAAGACCCCTAGTGCAACATGGGGCCCCAGAGCAGGGACAGGGGCGAGCACAGCCCCAGTGGCAGGAAGGAAGGCTGCCGTCTTCATGCCCGCTGCTCAGGACAGGACCCGACAGGGTGCCGTGCCTGCCACGGTCTTGTGGGGCCCACACCTGGGGCCTGAGCAGGTCTCGCTGGCTCCTCTGTGGCCTTGAGCTCATCTCTCTTGTCTCACCTGCCCTTGGAGTGCGGGCTGCTGGGGCAGCCGGCAACAGCCCTGGCCTTGCCCTACTTGGAAGTTTCCTGGTCTCCACGGTAGCCAGGCCTCCCCATGGACATCATCATGGAGAGAAGGACAAGCAGGACCTCAAAATCCCTTGTCCCTTTTGCTCTGAGGACCGAGAGGGGCCATGGGGCCCAGGCATTGTCCTTCCTGCCACCAGCCTTGGCTTCAGGAGAGGGGATCTGCAGAGGCTGCTGGTTCATGGAGATTAGGGAGTGGGCAACTGAGAGACAGCCCCGCCCTGAGGCAGATCGGCCAGCCGGGCTGCACTCATGCCATCTGCCCACCCTTTGTTTAAAGCAGTGTTGAAGAGAGCAGCCACCAAGAAGAGCCGAAACGACCTGATCCATGCGGAGGAGGGAGAGGACCGCTTTGCAGACCTCTGTGCTGTGGGTGAGTCTGTGGGCGTGCACTGTGCAGAGTGCGCACCCGCTCCCTCCTCGCCACCCTGGCTCTCCTTCCCTCCCTCACTTCCCCCACCCCAAGTCAGTCAGCCAGCCCCAGGTTGGTGTGTCTGCCAGACAGCAGGAGGGAGAGCGCCCGGTGCAGGGATGTCTTCCTGGGGCCAGCCTTGAGGTGGGCTGCGCACACGGCTCCTGGAGTTCTCTGCCTCTTGCTCCTTCAGTTCAGCACGCTGCTGGCTCCCAGCTGGCTGTTCTTGGCTCTGCCGTCCCGCGTGGGCTGGAGGCCTCTGGCGCATCCCGAGGCTGCGCACTGCGTGTGTCACTGCTATAGGCAGTGAGCGTTTCTTTTGTCTCTCCTGTAAGCTCTGTGTATCTTCCATACCCCTTGGGTCTGCTGCCTCTGAGACTTGGCTTCATCCCCTGCTTCTCAAAGAGTGAAAGGGAAACCCGGTTCTTTCACCTTCTAGTTCCCTTCCTCTTAGCCTGGCGCCAGAATCCTAGCACCTGAAGTGCTGAGGCCTTTCTTGCCGAATGCCCTGAGGTTGTGCATTCTGTGGGAAAGGGGGACCCAGCCCTGGGCCTCCACCTTTGGCAGCATGGGGAGAGGGTGTACTTGGCAATGACCACTTTGCATTACAGGCACCAAGTCAGATCCAGACTGCACCTCCTTGATCTCCAGCCGTCCCTAGTGGACTTGAGTTGAATGAGCTGCTTCCCATTATATTGTTACATTTGGAAGACTGAGCTCTCTGATAAGTCATTTGTGTATTTGTTTGTCTGTTTATACTTCCCATTCTCTGTCCTCAGTAAGCCCATGTCAATAGTTTGGGGTTTATCCTTCCCATTTCTAGATGCTCATCTCAGATTAACACTCATACCACCCTCCTGCACCCCCCCCCCACCAAAATCACTGCAGATGGTCATTGCAACCATGAAATTAAAGGACGCTTACTCCTTGGAAGGAAGGTTATGACCAACCTAGACAGCATATTAAAAAGCAGAGACATTACTTTGCCAACAAAGGTCCATCTAGTGAAGGTTGTGGTTTTTCCAGTGGTCATGTATGGATATGAGAGTTGGACTGTGAAGAAAGCTGAGAGCTAAAGAATTGGTGCTTTTCAACTGTGGTGTTGGAGAAGACTGTGGAGAGTTCCTTGGACTGCAAGGAGATCCAACAAGTCCATCCTAAAGGAGATCAGTACTGAACACTCACTGGAAGGACTGATGCTGAAGCCAAAGCTCCAACAGTTTGGCCACCCAATGTGAAGAACTGACTCGTTGGAAAAGACCCTGCTGCTGGGAAATCCCCCCCCCCACCAAAATCACTGCAGATGGTCATTGCAACCATGAAATTAAAGGACGCTTACTCCTTGGAAGGAAGGTTATGACCAACCTAGACAGCATATTAAAAAGCAGAGACATTACTTTGCCAACAAAGGTCCATCTAGTGAAGGTTGTGGTTTTTCCAGTGGTCATGTATGGATATGAGAGTTGGACTGTGAAGAAAGCTGAGAGCTAAAGAATTGGTGCTTTTCAACTGTGGTGTTGGAGAAGACTGTGGAGAGTTCCTTGGACTGCAAGGAGATCCAACAAGTCCATCCTAAAGGAGATCAGTACTGAACACTCACTGGAAGGACTGATGCTGAAGCCAAAGCTCCAACAGTTTGGCCACCCAATGTGAAGAACTGACTCGTTGGAAAAGACCCTGCTGCTGGGAAAGACTGAAGGCAGGAGGAGAAGGGGACGACAGAGGATGAGATGACTAGATGGCATCTCTGACTTGCTGGACATGGGTTTGGGTGGACTTGGAGTCGGTGATGGACAGTGAGGCCTGGCATGCTGCGGTTCATGGGGTCACAAAGAGTCAGACACGACTGAGCGACTGAACTGAACTGAACTGAACCCCCCTTCCCACATACACACATGCACACATACATGCTGTAGACTTTTGGGGTCTTTTCATATTAGAGATATCCAGTTCCAATTCAGTCCAGTTCAGTCGCTCCATCGTGTCCGACTCTTTGTGACCCCATGAATCACAGCACACCAGGCCTCCCTGTCCATCACCAACTCCCAGAGCCTACTCAAACTCAAGTCCATTGAGTCGGTGACTCTGTCCAGCCATCTCATCCTCAGTCGTCCCGTTTTCCTCCTGCCCCCAATCCCTCCCAGCATCAGAGTCTTTTCCATTGAGTCAACTCTTCGCATGAGGTGGCCAAAGTACTGGAGTTTCAGCTTTAGCATCATTCCTTTCAATGAATACCCAGGACTATTCTCCTTTAGGATAAACTGGTTGGAGCTCCTTGCAGTCCAAGGGACTCTCAAGAGTCTTCTCCAACACCACAGTTTCAAAGCATCAATTCTTTAGCACTCAGCTTTCTTCACAGTCCAACTCTCACATCCATACATGACCACTAGAGAAACCATAGCCTTGACTAGAAGGACCTTTGTTGGCCGAACAGTTTTATACAGAATTTTCCCATCAGAGCCTCTCGGAACGCCCCCTACCCTGATCAGCTGGTCTGATTAGAATCTGCTCCTGTATGGTGTTCACAGCGTCCATGGTGTGGTGTCCACTACCCTACAGTCAGCTGCTTAAACATCTGTCCTTGCTCAGCAGAGCTTTTGCCCCTGTGGGCTGGGTCCCAGGAGCAGGGTGGCTGCAGGGAGGGTGTGCTGGCACCTCCCAGGGCGGCTGCTGCCCGCTGTGCAGAGGGTCTGTGACCACACATTCACCCCAGTGCAGGAACACCTCTGTTCTCGTCCTGCCTGGAGGTTGCAGCTACTCTCGACTTTTCCCAGTTTGAGGGGGATTTGATGATTATAAGGTGGTATTTTCTGGCAATTTTAATTTTCATTTCACTCACTACTAGTGATTTTGAACCTCTTTTTGAGTGTTTGTTTCCCATTTGAATTGGGTGTTGGTGACTTTTCATGTACCCTGTACGCTTTTCTATCGGGTTGTTTGTGTTTGTTAATAGGAGACCAACATATATTGTGGATCTGAATTTTAATTTTTTTCAAATTTATAGTCAGTGTTAATATTTAAATGGTCCCTCTATTCTACCTAAAGTTTTTTAAAAAAGTTTTTATTATGATTTTTTAAAATGAATTAGGGAGGTAAAAAACTTTTCCTGTAGCTTGGAATAGTTTAAATAACACCTAAATTTTGTTTCCCATTTGAATTGGGTGTTGGTGACTTTTCATGTACCCTGTACGCTTTTCTATCGGGTTGTTTGTGTTTGTTAATAGGAGACCAACATATATTGTGGATCTGAATTTTAATTTTTTTCAAATTTATAGTCAGTGTTAATATTTAAATGGTCCCTCTATTCTACCTAAAGTTTTTTAAAAAAGTTTTTATTATGATTTTTTAAAATGAATTAGGGAGGTAAAAAACTTTTCCTGTAGCTTGGAATAGTTTAAATAACACCTAAATTATCTTTCTTTAAAGATAAAATAAAAATGTGAACCCATCTAGCTAAGAAAGAAAAAGAATGTGTTAGTCACTCAGTCGTGTCTGACTCTTTGTGACCCCATGGACTGTAGCCTGCCAGGCTCCTCTGTCCATGGAATTCTCCAGGCAAAAATACTAGAGTGGGTAACCATTCCTTTCTCAAGGGGATCCTCCCAACCCAGGGACTGAACCTCAGTCTTCCACATTGCAGGCAGATTCTTTACCGTCTGAGCCACCAGGGAAAAGAGTATGGGCCAGTGTTATATTTTGTCAGGGAATATTCCATTCTGTTGCCTTTCAAGCTTGTTTCTATAGCTGCGCGTAGAGCTCTCTTGTATTCTTCTCATCTCTCCTTCCAGTTCTTTGCTGGTCCATTCACTCAGCAGATACTAAGTGCCCAGAAGTGTTGGGAAGCGCCCGAGGCGTTGGGCTATAGCACTGAGCAGGATTCAGAAGCCTTCATCTTTGGAGTTTCCACTCCAGCGCTAGGTGTGAAAGGAAAAAAGTAGAGAAAGAGGGGGCTCAAAGGGTCCGAGGATGCAGGGATTTTAAATAGAGTGGCTACAACAGGCCCTGAGAAGGTCACCTTTGAGTAAAAAGCTGAAGAAATGAGCAGGTGAACTTAGCAGGGCACAGAGCATCCCCAGACAGGTGAGAGGACCCTGAGGCAGGAGAGTCCGGAAGGCCAGTGTGGCTGGAGCAGAGCGGAGGGCTGGGGCAGCAGGAGAGGAGACGAGAGCGCCGCCGGGTCTGGAGCCCAGTGTGGACTCTGCCGCCCACGGCGGTTTGCAGAGGAGGGTGACATCTGGCTACAGGGGTTGCTGAAGACTGTCCGCCATGCAGAGAGGGCAGGGCAGGACCAGGTCAAGGGCTGCTGTGAGGACCCCAGTACTGGGGGTGGGGGTACTAAGCAGTTGGATTCTAGATCTGTCTTGAGGACAAGCCCACAGGATTTCTGACAAGTCGGACGGGAGATGAGACGGAGAGAGACATCAGGGACAGCTCTGCAGGAAATGTCCACAGAGGAGCCCTACCCACGAGGGTGGGACTGGAAACCCATGCGTTTTGGGGGACGGTGACTAGAATTTGGCTCCCAGTTTGCGCTGAGTTTGAGATGCACGTTGGGATGCAGTGGGGTGTCAGCTGGGCACTCTATGTGTTAGGGGCTGGTGTTCAGGCTGCAGAAGGAATTTAAAGCTCTGAGACCAACTAGATTGTGTCAAGTTTGGTTTTGCTTTTTTCTGGTTGTCAGTATATTTATCTTCGATTTCTAATTTCTTAATTAGGATCATGTAAGCTTAGTATGTATTAATGATGATTTAAAATAAACAGATTGTAGATTTCCTTATTTTTTTGGTTTTCATTTTTATTATTGTTATTTTTAGTCATTTTTAGGTTTATCTTTCTATTTATTTTGATTTATTCTATTATTATTTTTCTAATTTCTTAAAATGTCTAACTTGTTCTTTTTTCTTTCTTCTTTAACAGAAAAAGCAGTTAAAGCTGCATGTTTCTTCTGCACAGAGCTTTGTTATGATGTCCCCTCTGTACTGGTTTCCAGATAACAATTTTTTTACTTTCCTCTTGAGGCAAAGTTTATCTGGAAATGTGCTTCTGAGTTATAAGCAGCAATATTTTGACCATCTTTTTATTATGTCTAATTTTATCAGATAATGATTGGGAAATGTGGGCAGTAAATCTCTATATTCACAAGTTTTCAGATTCCAGCTTTATCACTGACTTTAGGAAGTTTCATCGACAGAGGCATGCTCTGGGTATGCTCCGCTTTTGAGAGCTATCAGGGAATGTGTGTGTATCAAAGTCAAGTTTGTTGATTGTGTTTTCCAGTTCTGTAGGTCTTTGTGTTTTACCTACGAAATCAGTTCTGAAAGAGGTGTTTAGAACATTCCCACTTCATTTTTAATTCATGAGTTCTGCGCGTAGAGCTCTCTTGTATTCTTCTCATCTCTCCTTCCAGTTCTTTGCTGGTCCATTCACTCAGCAGATACTAAGTGCCCAGAAGTGTTGGGAAGCGCCCGAGGCGTTGGGCTATAGCACTGAGCAGGATTCAGAAGCCTTCATCTTTGGAGTTTCCACTCCAGCGCTAGGTGTGAAAGGAAAAAAGTAGAGAAAGAGGGGGCTCAAAGGGTCCGAGGATGCAGGGATTTTAAATAGAGTGGCTACAACAGGCCCTGAGAAGGTCACCTTTGAGTAAAAAGCTGAAGAAATGAGCAGGTGAACTTAGCAGGGCACAGAGCATCCCCAGACAGGTGAGAGGACCCTGAGGCAGGAGAGTCCGGAAGGCCAGTGTGGCTGGAGCAGAGCGGAGGGCTGGGGCAGCAGGAGAGGAGACGAGAGCGCCGCCGGGTCTGGAGCCCAGTGTGGACTCTGCCGCCCACGGCGGTTTGCAGAGGAGGGTGACATCTGGCTACAGGGGTTGCTGAAGACTGTCCGCCATGCAGAGAGGGCAGGGCAGGACCAGGTCAAGGGCTGCTGTGAGGACCCCAGTACTGGGGGTGGGGGTACTAAGCAGTTGGATTCTAGATCTGTCTTGAGGACAAGCCCACAGGATTTCTGACAAGTCGGACGTGGAGATGAGACGGAGAGAGACATCAGGGACAGCTCTGCAGGAAATGTCCACAGAGGAGCCCTACCCACGAGGGTGGGACTGGAAACCCATGCGTTTTGGGGGACGGTGACTAGAATTTGGCTCCCAGTTTGCGCTGAGTTTGAGATGCACGTTGGGATGCAGTGGGGTGTCAGCTGGGCACTCTATGTGTTAGGGGCTGGTGTTCAGGCTGCAGAAGGAATTTAAAGCTCTGAGACCAACTAGATTGTGTCAAGTTTGGTTTTGCTTTTTTCTGGTTGTCAGTATATTTATCTTCGATTTCTAATTTCTTAATTAGGATCATGTAAGCTTAGTATGTATTAATGATGATTTAAAATAAACAGATTGTAGATTTCCTTATTTTTTTGGTTTTCATTTTTATTATTGTTATTTTTAGTCATTTTTAGGTTTATCTTTCTATTTATTTTGATTTATTCTATTATTATTTTTCTAATTTCTTAAAATGTCTAACTTGTTCTTTTTTCTTTCTTCTTTAACAGAAAAAGCAGTTAAAGCTGCATGTTTCTTCTGCACAGAGCTTTGTTATGATGTCCCCTCTGTACTGGTTTCCAGATAACAATTTTTTTACTTTCCTCTTGAGGCAAAGTTTATCTGGAAATGTGCTTCTGAGTTATAAGCAGCAATATTTTGACCATCTTTTTATTATGTCTAATTTTATCAGATAATGATTGGGAAATGTGGGCAGTAAATCTCTATATTCACAAGTTTTCAGATTCCAGCTTTATCACTGACTTTAGGAAGTTTCATCGACAGAGGCATGCTCTGGGTATGCTCCGCTTTTGAGAGCTATCAGGGAATGTGTGTGTATCAAAGTCAAGTTTGTTGATTGTGTTTTCCAGTTCTGTAGGTCTTTGTGTTTTACCTACTAAATCAGTTCTGAAAGAGGTGTTTAGAACATTCCCACTTCATTTTTAATTCATGAGTTTCTTTTGTATTTTTTTCTTAAAATTGTGTGTGTGTGTGTGTGTGTGTGTGTGTGTGTGTGATCGGAGCACATCATGAGGCCCATGCTCTCACATTTCAGGAGTATGGTGGATTACTGTTGGCTGCGGGCGCTCCACTGGGCAGCAGGTCTGCAGAGCCTGTCCCTCCCGCTTCACTGGAACTCTGCTCCTGTTCACAACTCTCCAGCCCCACCCAGTATCCCCTGGTCACCACTGTCCTGTCTCTGGTTTAATGAATTACGCTATTTTGGACCCTTATCTGGGTGCGATCATTCACGAAGCGTTTGCCTTTCTGAGTGTAGCTCCTCCCCCTGGCATGACATCCTCAAGGCCCACCCATGTGGGTGCATACTGCCAACTCCCTTCTTTATTAGGGCTGAAGAGTATTCTGTGGTGTGTAGAGACCACATTTTCTCTGTCCACGCAGCTGTCGGTGGGCAGCGGGGTTGTTTCCATGTCGTATCTGTTGTGAATTGTGCTGCAGTTAACATGGGAGAGCTCAGATCTCTTCAAGATTCTGATTTCAGTTATTTTGGAGACCTTTCTTTCTATAGATGCAGGTATAGATACAGATACATGCTCTGCTCACTCAGTTGTGTCCTACTCTTTGTGACCCTGTGGACTGTAGCCCGCAAGGCTCCTCTGTCCGTGGGATTTTCCAGGCAAGAACACTGGAGTGGGTTGTCTGCCCTCCTCCAGGGGATCTTCCCAACCTTGGGATTGAATCCGCATCTCGCATGTCCCCTGCATTTCCAGGTGGATTCTTTACCACTACTGCCTCCTGGGACGCCCAGATAGAGAGACGGAGGTAGAGATGGTCTCCCCGCAGCCGGCTTGCTGGGTCATCAGGTGGTTTTAGTTTCACTTTTGAGGAGCCACAGTGCTGCTCTCCATTTACGTTCCCATCAACAGAACACAAAGGTCTAATTTTTCCATGTTCTCACCAACGTTGTCTTTTGTCTTTTTGGAAGTAGCCATCCTGACAGATGTGAGGTGATAAGTCTTGTGGTTTTGATTTGCGTTTTCTTGACGCTCCCTTGTGTATTTCTCGTGGCTTCTGATTATACATTTGGCCGCTATATATTTTTATGGCTGTTACATCTTCTTTGTGAATCATGTGTTTCATCATCACACGATACCGTCTTTGTCCATTTACTTCCTGGACAATTCCTTGTTTAACAGCAAATGTCTTACTTTTCATTACTACCATTATTTTTGGGTTTTAGTTTGCATTCCTTGGTATCTTTGCTTTTCCTTTCATTTTCAACTCTTTATGATATTAAGTATTTGAAATGTTCTTACAAACAACATTTAGCTGAGTTTTGCTTTTTTTTTTGTAACCCAGCTTTGTGGTCTTTGTTCCTATTGGAGTCCAGCCTGTCTCTGCTTGGTGTAAGAGCCGGCGTCCGAGACTTCTTCCTCCTCCTTCTTTGATGTTTGGTGTCGGTGTTTGATACTATGGTCTCTATCTTTCCTGCTTTGCTCTTTGACCAGGTTGCTGTTCATCATGCTCTCCCCTCTGCTAATTTCCGATTCTTCCTGCTTCTGTTCCACAAATGATGACCTTCCATCCCTGCTCCCAGAATTAGAAACATTTTCTTTTCTATGTTCATGTTTTTCTACCCCCTTTACCACCAAGATGTATCTCCATAACTGAATTGCTGTATTTCCCATTTCTCTGCCCCACCCTCAGCGCAGTAAGTATTTGCAGTATTTCCCTCCTTGTTCCCACTCCTGGTGGGAGAGGTCTTGGGGATTTAGTTCTTGGTGTCACCAGGCCCTGTGGTCCCCCCGGGCAGGCACAGGCGGGCCTCGGCCTTCCCACTGAGCGGCTGCGTGGCTGCTCTCTCCTCTGTAGTCACTGCGTCCCACAGGGGTTTGCTCTGCTGTCTCTTGGTGTTCCGCTAGGCGGCGTGTAGGTGAGTGACTGGCTTCTGCACACGCGCAGGCGTCCTTTGTTGTTCTGACGAGAGCTTTTGCTGCTGTGGTTGTTCTCTCTTGTCTGCGGGGGTCACTGTCCTGTTCCTTGTGTCCTGGTTGCAGATACAGCCCCTCCTGGAATGCCCTCTGCCTGGGATCTGAAGCCCAGGGGGCCTCTCGGCCTGCAGCTCAGGTCTTCCTACTCAAGGAATGTTTTTTTTTCCCATTTGTTCAGTTATTTAACCTCCTTTCCCTTTTCTCTTTGCCCCTGGAATTCCTGTTACTTTGTGTTGCCTCTTCCTTTGCTCCTTTGCATCTCTCTTCCTTGGATTTCTTCCTCCTTTATTTCCTGTGTATGTTTTTCTGAGACGTGGCTCTGCTGCACCTTCAGGCTCCTAGTCTGCGTTTTTGAATGAGCGTCTCTCCTCTCGTCCTCTGAGTGACTTGGGAGGAGTTTCATTTTCTCCCTTGGCTTCGTGTTGGCTGCTTTGGCTCTGTGCCATATCTGGGGTCCTGCAGACTTCGCTCCAAGGCCCCAGCAGAGCCCAGGGGTCTCCTTGCTCTCGGGGCCTCAGGCTCTGCAGGTGGTGCTGCTTCCCTCAGGTCTGGATATAGGGCCTGGCACCTCCTGGGTTTGCCCCAGCTCCATGCTGGCTGCTGGTCGAGGCCTGATGGGTCAGCCTGCATGGTTTTCCATAACCCCCAGAACCCCATGAGACCCCATATCTGTTTTCAGTGAGGACTCTTCCGCTGCAAGAATGTGCCAGCCATGTGCCTGTTGGGTGGACAGGGTGCATGTCCACATGCCTGGTGTCCAGTCCACATCGCTTCTACCTCCCATACCAAGGAGTGCAGCTGCGGAGCAGGAAGGCGTCCCGCACTGCCTGCCTGTCTCCGTGACCTGTGGCCCATGCCCTGATAGGACGGTGGGGGCGGGGGCAGGTCACGGTCACCGGGTGTTTCTGTGCCCCACTCAGGGCAGTCGTCGAAGGGATGGTGCTAAGCGGGGCTGGCGCAGACGTCATGATGACTAACGAGATCCTGCCTGGCACAGTGCAGACCCCCATGCGCACAGGCACCGCCGCGCTGCTCCCGCTGGGGCTCGGGTCTGCGGCCATTCAGAGTCCATTCATTCTCAACTGCCCCCAGCTTGAAGATGTGTATTTTTTGTGAAAAAAGCCTGTTTATCATGAAGAATACGTGCTGATTAAGTGGAACCTGGAAAACGCACAAAGCCTAGAAGTCCTGACGTTGCAGGTTTCCACCCAAAGCAGGGATTCTGACTGTGACACATTTTCGCTTCTACTGCAGACCCTTCCTTTCACCAGAGCTGCTGTGAACATACAGGCGCTGCTCGTGGGAAGTGCCGCCTGTCCTCAGGGACCCAGCCCAGGAACCCTGAGGCCCTGTGATCCCTGGGTGTGAGAAGACAGCAGCCCTGAGGCCCTCTTTGGGCTTGTCCAGCAGGGAGTCTCCCTGGAGAATGTGTTGCTTGTCCTACTGGCCACGTGTGTGCACAAAGTGCCTTTCTTGAGTCACATGTTCTCTTGACCTGCCTTCCCAGAGTGGGCCTGTGTGAATCTGAGTGTGTCTTTGGGGGTGTGGTTAGCACTGGGGTGTAAATGGCAGTGTCTGGGGATTTTGAGTGTGTGGGCTCCCCAGTGGGTCTGTGCGGGCTCTGCCTGTGTGCAGGCCTCTCCTTGTCTGCATTGGGCCCCCGTCTTCCCTCTTTGCCCCGTGGCTGTCTTGGAGGAGGGAGTGGGTGTGTCTGGCTATGGCCTTGGTATTTTGCAACCCTTGGCATGGTTGGCCAAGAGATTTTGTTGAATGAGCCAGTCACGAGGACTCGGCATTGGCTGGTGTCAGGTCATGGACTGGGAGCTGTGTCCTGGCTCAGCCAGAGGTTGTGATGGAGCAGTGCCTTCCGCAGGTGTGGATGGGGTGTGGGTGTGGCGTCTAGAGTGATGGGAATTCCCCGTTAGGGCCCTGCTCACCCCCACAAGGGCTGACTGACAGGTGCTCCTCAGGACCTGCCTTGTGTCTGGTGCACAGCGTCTCTCTGTGTGATGTAGCTGCTCCAGAGGCCTCAGCCCATCTTCATTTAGTGAATCCAAGAAGCACCAGCCTGGAAATGTTCTTGAGTCTGCACACACACACCCCTGTGCCAACACGCCCACCACTGGGTAACATGCTCACATGCTTCTTCCCCAGGGGCTGCAGTTAGGCCACGTGTTCAGAGCTGCCTGTATCTGAGCGCTTGGGGGCACTCAGAGCCCCCTGGCACCCATGAAGTCCGCTAATGCAGTTGTCACGTGGCACAAGGGGTTGGGGTGCAGAGGGACGCCTTGCCCGCCAGAGCTCAGTCTGATCTGGGGCTCGGGCAAAGAACAGACGGATAAGCCCACACAGTGCAGTTGGTACAAGGGTGTGATTGTTGGGGCGCTGAGGCCTGTTACTGGAGCCTAGAGAAGGGTGACCTCGGAGCTGAGAAAGAGCCGGGGGGGAAGGCACTCCCCTTAGGGGGCAGTGCAGGGGCTGTGGGCATGGGAGCAGGAAAGGGCACTTGGGTCTGGTGGGTGAGTCGGGGCAGAGGAGCAGCTTCCTGGGCAGACTTTCTGGGCTCTGTGGGCCAGAGTCTGCAGCCAGGCCAGACACAGATGAAGGAGCTTGGCTGTGTTCCAAGACAACTCCTAGAAAAGCAGGTGGTCAGTGGCTTTTGGCCCCGGAGCTACGTAGGGAGAAAGGGCCAGAAGCAGCAGGACTCCCCAGGTGACGCCAGAAATCAGGGTGGCCTGGGATCACGGGGACTACCCTACTGTCTGTAAGGTGGCTGGGGTGCTGGGGACCGTTGGCCTGTTTCAATGCAGGCCTCCCAGCCAGGGCCCAGCAGCTATGGAGACCACCCAGGCTCTGGACTCCCTCATTTGTGAAGCAAGGGTGTGGCCAGGACCCACGCCAGGGGCGCAGGGGCCTTTAGCACAGTGTTGGCAGTGGATCTGACACACACGGCGCCTGTGATGGAAACTGGCGCCTTGAGCCAGGCCAGAGCAAGTGTCCTTGTGGGATGAGGGATACCTGTCCTGGAGGGTGCATCTGCAGGGTCACAGTGGCGGAGGGAGAGTGTGTCCTGGGGCCCACTGGTACCCCACACCCTCAGCGAGTCCCCTGTTCCTGCAGGGTCCCCCTTCGCCCGAGCCAGCCTCAAGAGTGGGAAGACGGAGAGCTCGTCATACTTCCGCAGGAAGGAGAAGATGTTCCGGTTCTTCATCCGGCGCCTGGTGAAGGCCCAGAGCTTCTACTGGGTGGTGCTGTGCGTGGTGGCCCTGAACACACTGTGCGTAGCCATGGTGCACTACCAGCAGCCCCAGCGGCTCACCACGGCTCTGTGTACGTAGCTGGGGGGCCCAGCCACGCCTCTGTGTACATAGCTGGGCCCAGCCCTCCCAGGACCCGCCTCCTCTGAAACGCTTCCAGCCCTTAGCCTGTGGCGCTGGGGTGCCCTGGGCAGGACCCCTGTGCCACCAAAGTGCCCCAGGGCTCTCTGCTGGAGGCCTGACTGTGCCCAGGCCTGGGTGCGGGTTCCAGGAAGCTGGGCTGGTCTGGTTAGACCCCATCCGTGGGTGTAGTGGGAAACTAGTGAGGGATCTGGGGAACCGGGATGACGTCTCCTGCCCTAAGGGCTTCCGACCCAGGAACCAAGGGACCCGACTGCCCGAGTCTTGTTTCTGTTTTCTTCTTGGTTGGTTGAAACTGGACGTGTCCTTGAACAGGGCTTACTTGCAAACGTGTCCATGCATCTCAGGACACAGCATGGGCTCTGGGTCGTGACCTGTCTGGCCCTGGTTACAGTTCCAAGGAAGTGAAGAGCTGAGGCCCCTTCCCAGGGACCAGTTTCCTTCACACGCAAGGGCCCTGCAGGGCATGTGCAACAAAAGGTCTTGCTTGTTCATTCTGCCTCAGGAGAGCTCCCAAGATGCTGTATGAATGATTCCCGTCCTGCGGTCAGGGGCCCGTCCCGCCGTTCCCCCGGGTCAGCCACCTTCTGGGCTTCCACACGTGCCTCCGTCTCTTCCTTTCCGTCTCCCTCTCCCTGTGTGCATGCAGCCACCTAGATGCCCAAGAAAGCCTTTCTCCAGAGAACCCTCCCGGCTCCCAGTTCTGGCCCCCAGCAGGCCAGCCACACAGAGCCCGGCCAGCTCTGACCAGGAGCCTGGGCTGCTGCTGCTGGGCTCTTCTGGGCTCCGGATGGATGGCTCCCAGGGCCACTTGAAACTGTGGGTGGGGAGGGCTGTGTTGGGGGCTGGCTCCAGGCTGTTTCCCAGACTTCGATTGCAATCCATTGCTGGCATGATGGGAAAGGGCAGAGAGAGGAGAAGCAGGAGGCCCCCGGCTGGCTCCCAGGTGGGGAGGGAGGGCTAAGGAACCAAAGTGTGTGCACTGAGCCGGGCTCCCTGCCCCTGATTCACGTGTCCTGGGCCCATGGCTTGGTGTGGGACCTGGCTTGGGACTGAATTCAGTGTCTCCTTGAGTCCTCAGGCTGTGTATCCCACCCCTGGGGCTTGGGCAGGGGCTGGGGAGACGGGGCTTCCTCCTCACTCGGGCAGTGGTGTGGCTGCTCCCTGGGGCTTCCTAGCTGGGCCTTTTCTTCCTACAAGAAGCCGCTGGTGCCCAGTCTCTCTTGTGGTTGCTCCTGTTTCCTGGAGATTTGCCCAGTGAGTGGGCTGGTGGGGCCTGCACGGCCTGGTTGTATGTCTGTTGTCAGGAGCATGAGGCAGGATGGCCTAGGTGCTGGCCGGGCTGCAGGCATCCCTGGCTGCGAGTCTGCCCCCTCACTGCCTCATCTTCTCTGTGGTTTCCTGGAAACGCCTGCATTCATCAGCATCCCCCAGGGAAAATGGCTGGAGGGAAGGGTGGCCTCTGCGGGGTCTGGAGGCATCTGCTCGGTGCTGGGCTAAAGCTGAGGTGGGCTGACCCAGCCCGGGAGAGCAGGCCTTGCAGGAGGCAGAGGCAGAAGTGGGGGTTCCATTTAGGACCAGCTTCATCAGAGCTCACTATGGGGCCCTGGCCTGAGGCTGGCCATGCACCTTGCTGTCCATCTGTCAAATGCACCACCTCCACGGGTGCACCACCCCCACGGGGGCACCAGCCCCAAGGCACTAAGGACCCCGAGACTGATGCCCAGGTGGTGAAGGGGGCCTGAGAGTAGATGCTGTTGTGCCACGAACCCCTGGGCCTGGCGGGGTGGGCCTGGCCACCCTCTCCTCTGTCCCTTTGGCCCACAGTCGCTGTCTTCCTGTCACAGTGCAGACACTGTGTAATGTAATTGCCCTGCTCCCCTAGCCATTGATCCCCTGGAGGGAGGGGTCAGCTGTCTCGGACCAGCTCAGGGCAGCACAAGGGCCTGCAAGCTGAATGAGTACTTTAGGAAGGAACACATGGACGCCCTTTCTTGGCCTCTGAGGGGAGGCTGAACATATGAAGTTAAGGGTCTCTTCCTTGGGAGAGGAAAGGAGTGGGTATGTTGTGGAGGCTGTGTTCTAGGTGCCCCCTTTCTTGGAAAGCTTCCCTTTCAGCACTTCCTGGGCTGGTTCCAATAAAGGGCTCCCACTTTGATCTCCTGGGAGCAAGACGGGCCACTGGGTAGCTTCAGCTCCAAGGTCTGGGTGGGGCAGCTAGGGGCCCTGTCTTTGTGGTCTCTCCTCCCAAGACCTGAGCTCCCCTCATGAGGCCCTGGAGTGCAGGGGCCGAGGGGCTCATGTTCCAAGCTGGACTCGGCACAGCCTTCACATGGCTTCTCCAGGAGAGCTGCTGTGCCATCGCCTTACTCATCCTGGGGATGGCTTGGGTACCCTGCTGGTGTTTGGACTGGCTTCAGAGGCCAGGCAGGTGGTGATTGTCCATGTACCTGGGTTGCCTACTTGAGGCCTTCTTGGGCCGCATGAACCATCACACTTCTGTGAGGCACGCTGCCCAGTGGGCAGTGGAACTGGTGTCTTTGCTCATCTGGGGTCTCAGCTGCTGCAGAGCTGCCTGGGGAGGCCTGTGTGAGCACATGGGGGAGAACAGTTTGAGGAGGTGCACAGAGGGCAGGACTTGTGTGGCCCTCTCTTCCACCTTCTGTTTGAACAGAAGCTGCTTGAGGGCCAGTCTCCCAACCAGTCTGGATACCAGAGGCCCTGGGGCCATCGGGCGGGTGGCTGCCTGGTGACTGGACCCCTGTGTCCCTGGCCCTCTGTGGGGGCTCTGCCCTTCATGCTCCACTGCTTCCCTGGCCCCATGCTCTGGGGTCAGAGGCCACAGTGCCTTTGGCTCACTGTCTGAAACGATGCATGGATTCCAGCTTTGGGTGGAGGATGAAAAACTGTGACCTTGCTCTATCCCTGGCATTCCTGGTTTGGCCAGCCAGCCAGGGGCTAAGCTTGGCTGTGTCTCCTGCAGTCTGCGGTCTCATACAGCTTCTGGGCCTGCTTGTTCTCCCCTCAGGCTGGGCTGGGGTGGTGTCTCTGTGCCTTGAATTCCCAGGATGACCCTCAGCTCCAGTGTGGCCTCCCTTCAGTCCTGCAGTGGGGTCAGCACTGCCAGTGGCAGGGTCCCTGGGCTGAAGCCGACCCTGCTCGCCACTGCCTCCTGCCGGGCCCAGCCTGCAGGAAGCTGAAGGCACCACACCCACGGGGGTCTCTCTGTGACTCCCGAGGGCCCCTAGCAAGTGTGGGTGCCTACTGGGAGACTCGTACCGTGGGGGTCTGGGAGTGTTAGGTGGTGAGGATGCTTGCCTTTAGTGGGGTGGGCCTGTGAACAGAGGTAAAACCAAACATGGTGCTGTGGGTCCAGGAGGGTCAGGGAGGTCCTTGCAGAGAGACCGGCGTTCTGGCCCAGGGTCCTCGCAGAGGGACTCCAGCTGCAGTCGATGTGTGGATCAGGGAACGAGAATGGAAGGAGAAGGGCGGGTCCAAGGCCGTCCAGCATCTCTGGGGGGTTGGGCGCCTCCTACCTGACCACCTGAGTCCCCTGGGAGACGTGGGCCCTTGACCCAGAACTCACTCCCAAACCTGGTCCTGGGAGCCTGGGCACTCGCCTGCAAGCTGGAAGGAGCCCCTCTGTGCATCACGTCCTCTCTGTGCGCTGCTTTGTCCTGGGCTGAGGCTGGAGCTCAGAGCTGCAGACCAGGCCTGGAAGCTGCCCCCTGGATTGGCCCAGAAGTCTGGTGTCCTCTGGTCTGGACCGAGCCAGGCAGGAGGAGGCCGCGAGCTAACCCCCCTCTTCTCCGGCTTCTCCTAGACTTCGCAGAGTTTGTTTTCCTGGGTCTCTTCCTCACAGAGATGTTCCTGAAGATGTATGGCCTGGGGCCCAGGAGCTACTTCCGCTCCTCCTTCAACTGCTTCGATTTTGGGGTAAGTAGCCTTCTCATCAGGGATGCCTGCTGTGGGCCCAGGTGAGCCCACCGTGTCCTGGCCGGACAGCACATGCAGCCCGCCCCCACGATGCCATACGCAGTGTGAACTGGGGTCTGGAGCACAGTCCCTGAGTTGGGGGACTGATGCCCCCGGGTTGGAAAGGCAGCCTGCCGACAGGGGAGGCCTGTCCTGGTCTGGTCCTTACCGGTGCGGGTGTTGGCCACGGGGCAGCCTCATTCCTGTCCTGACTTGTCTGTGGTCCCAAGATCAGCTCAAGCCTCTGTGGCCTCCTCTGTGCTTGGTAGATGATCTTTTAAATGTGCTGCTGCTACCCGATGGAGGCTCAAGGAGGCTGTGGTCCTGACCCCCTCCTGCAGGTCTGGCCTGGGCAGACCTGGACACATGTACCAGGTTTTCCCGGGAGGCCGGAGGGGAGCAGTGGGCCCAGGTCCCTTCAGCAGCCTCTGCAGCGGGAGGCCTGGAAGGCAGGTGCTTCTGAGGCTCTCGGGGGATGAGCACAGGGTCTGGGCAGCGTGGAAGCCCCTTCCCTGGGCCCTGCAGGTGGGCAGGCTGCCCTGTGCGGGCCCCAGAGCCTGAGGATCGGCACTGTTGGCACCTGCACACGGTTCTGCCCAGGTGGAGGGCCTGAGTGGGAAGCGGCCACGCCTCAGCCCAGGGCCTTGCCCTTCTGCAGCCTTCTCAGTAGCCAGGAAGGGAGGCTGGACCTTGGAAAAGGGAAGCTTCGACCTGAAATGGAGTTTGCCTTTCCCTCTCCGCGATGCGGCGCAGCCAACAGACACGGTCCGTGAGCGTGCTGGGTCCTCACAACTCACTTCACAGATGAGTGACTGGGGACATTGTGCGATGGGCCCAGGGCCGCCCAGCTCGTATGCAGGACAGTCCGCACTGGAGCTGAGGGCGGTGGTTGCACACCTGCCACACTGCCTGCGCTTGGGCGGGGAAGGCAGTGACCACCTCAGCACTCTTGGGACACGGCACTGTGACTTTGGTGGACGGTTGGGAGCAGCCAACGCTTCTGCTCCTTTGCCTTCTTGGTTACAAAGGAAAAGAGAAAGCTTGGTGTATGTAGGCAGAGGGGACCCAGTCGGAGAGGAGCCTTCAGAGTGAAGGTCATCTGGGAACTGGCTAGGTCCCAGGACGGAATAATTTGCATATAAGCTAACAATTACTCCAGAACGTATCAGCTTAAAACAGGTATCTGTTGTCTCACAGTTCCTAAGGGTCAGGTGTCCAGGTGTGGCTTGATAGGGTACCTGTGGCCTGGGGTCCCTCACGAGGTCACAGTCCAGCTGAAGCCAGGGGTGCAGCTAGCCTGAGGCTTGATTAGGACTGGAGGGTTACGTTCAGGCCCACTACAGACTGTTGAAAAGACTGGCTTGTGATGGATGACTGGCCATGCCCCCAGAGCTGCGGCCTCTCCGTGGGCTGCTCGCGTGTCCTCACCATGCCGTAACTCACGACGTGAGTGCCAACAGGCTGCAGAAAGCAGTCGCAGGGGAAAGAGCTGTCAGCTGTGCTATGGGGAGTCAACAGGCCAGCCCACCTTTCATGGGGGGAATGTTACCAGGATCCGGGGGTCTGTGTGGGTCGTCCTCAGGGCTGCCTGCCACGGTCTGCTGATCCAGCTTCTTCCTGTGTAAGATACGCTCATCTGCACTCCCCGCGCCCCACCTCAACCTACTGCAGCATCAGCTCAGAGGCAGAATCTCATCATCCGAATTGGACCCAGGTCTGGTTGAGGCTCCACAGTTTCTCTAGATCTTAGAGGCATGAGACGTGAGAGACAAGGCATCTAGCCCTAACCCTGCATACAGTGGAGGCTGGGCAGGGGTAGCTGTTCTACACCTTCCTGTTCAAAATGGGGACACTGGACATACGGAAGGGCTGGTTGGAGTCCAGTAAACATTGGGGAAATCCCTGATTAGTTCTCAGGTCTAGGAACCCCCTGGGTCCCTTTTCCTAGTTCTAGGTCCAGGTGCCTCCGGGGCCCCTTTCCTGCTTCCTGGACTGGGAGCCCGCTGAGTCTTTCCTAGTTCCAGATGTGGGTGCCCCCTGAGTCCCCTTTCCTAGTTCTAGGTCTGAAATCCCCCTGCTCTCCTTTCTGAGTTCTAGGTCTGGGATTGAAACCATTTACCTCAGATTGGGACTTGAACCCAAGTGCTGGACTCAAACCCAACCAAAACCCACAGTACCTGGTTTCAGGACCTAATGAAGCTCAGGTTCTTGATGTATCATCATAGAAAGAATTCAGTGAGAGACAAAGTGACAGGTAGGAAGTGGATTTGTTCAGATTCAAAGAGAAACACACTCTGCAAACAGTGTGGGCCATCGCACAGGGTGAGTGCGCCCACGAAAAGTGGTATGGTTAGTGTTTATAGGCTGGGTAATTTCATATGCTAATGGGTGGGAGAATTATTCCAACTCGGGGAAGGAGTGGAGATTTCCAGGATTTGGGCCACCACTCACCCCTCGGTCTTTTGACACGCACCGCTGGGTGTGTCAACTCTCTCGCCGGTTGAAGATCAAGGCTTAGTCTTGTCTGACTTCTTGGTCCCATTTGATTGTAATTGGTTTATGTTGTGTCCATGAGCTATGCCATTCTGTCAAAAGTTGTGCCCTGCCCCTTTCCCTCCTGTTACTGGGCACCCCTGGTCCCCTTTCCTAGTTTTAGGTCTGGGAGCCCCTGGTCATCTTTCCTTAAGTGGTAAGCATTCTAGTTGAGGTCTCTCGACTTGCTTCATATTTCGTGGAATTTGGGGAATTCAAAAGCCCCATTCTGTTCTCTGCACTCTGGCCGTAGCTGGTGGTGCTTCTGCGCATCTAACCCTTTAGTGCGCCGTGGGGTGTGTCTTCCTGTGTTTCCCCCTGTTGGACGGAAGCCGTGCCTACAGCGCTCTTGGAGGTCAGCCTCTTTGGCCTTAGCTGCTGCTGAGATGGCCAAGGTCAACACCCTTCCACGTCCTGGAGAGGAAAGGACTTGTGGGGCCCATTTGGAGTCTCACCTTACATCCCCTTGAAGGGCTAGAAGGTCGCGGGATGTGCTCCGAGACCCACCTTCCAGTTTCTGGGATGCCGCATTCCTGACACTGCTGTGCCCTTGGCTTCATCTTTAGACCGTGTCATCGCTCTCTTTTTACAAAGGTTGTTTGGTTTTAACTGAAGAATAAATGTTTTATGATATTGTGTTTCTTTCTCCCACACATCAACACGAATCAGCCATGAGTATGCCTGGGTCCCCTTCTTCTTGCGCCTCCGTCCCACCTCCTACTCTGTCCGCCCTTCTGGTTGTCACGGAGCCGCAGCCTGAGTTCCCTGAGTCATACAGCAAATCCCCACTGGCTGTTTTACATATGGGAATGTATATGTTGCCATTCTACTCTCTCCGTACAGGACATCCTCTCCTTCCTACCACCCTGGCCCATGTCCATGTCGTTGTTCAGTCACTCAGTCATGTCCGACTGTTTGTGACCCCATGGACTCCAGCACCCTAGGCTTCTCTGTCCTTCACTATCTCCCAGAGTTTTCTCAAACTCATGTCCATTGAGTTGATGATAACATCCAACCATCTCATCCTCTGTTTCCCTCTTCTGCCCTTGATCTTTCCCAGAATCAGGATCTTTTCTAAAGAATCAGCTCTTCACATCAGGTGGCCAGAGTATTAAAGCTTCAGCTTCAGCATCAGTCCTTCCAATGAATATTCAGGGTTGATTTCCTTTAGGATTGACTGGTTTGATCTCCTTGCTGTCCAAGGGGCTCTCAAGAGTATTCTCCAGCACCACAGTTGAAAAGCATCAGTTATTCAAAGCTCAGCCTTCTTTATGGTTCAACTCTCACATCCATAGATGACTACTGGAAAAACCATAGCTTTGGGTTTGCTGGCAAGTGATGCCTCTGCTTTTTAATGTGCTGTCTAGGTTTGTCATAGCTTTTCTTCTGGGGAGCAAGTGTCTTTTAACTTATGGCTGCAGTCACCATCTGAAGAACTTCCCTGACAGCTCAGTTAGTAAAGAATTCATCTGCAATGCAGGAGACCCTGGTTTGATTCCTGGGTTAGGAAGATCTGCTGGAGAAGGGATAAGCTACTCACTCCAGCTTTCTTGGGCTTCCCTTGTGACTCAGCTGGTAAAGAATCTGCCTGCAATGTGAGAAACCTGGGTTTGAGCCCTGGGTTTGGAAGATCCCCTGAATAAGGGAAAGGTTGCCCACTCCATATTCTGGCCTGGAGAATTCCATGGACTGTATAGTTCATGGGGTTGCAAAGAGTTGAGCATGACTGAACAACTTTGACTTGCACCGTCTGCAGTGATTCTGGAGCCCAAGAAAAAAAGTCTCTCACTGTTTGTCTTTTTCCCCCATCTATTTGCCATGAAGTGATGGGACTGGGTGCCATGATCTTTGCGTTTTGAATGCTGAGTTTTAAGCCAGCTTTTCATGCCTCTTTCACTTTCATCACAAGGCTCTTTAGTTCCTCTTCGCTTTCTGTCATTTGTGCTCATTTCACATGCTGGCAAGATAATGCTCAAAATCCTTCAAGCTAGGCTTCAGCAGTATGTGAACCAAGAACTTCTAAATGTACAAGCTGAATTTAGAACAGGCAGAGGAACCAGAGATCAAATTGGCAACATCCACTGGATCAGAAAAATATCTGCTTCACTGACTATCAGTTCAGTGCGGTTTAGTTGCTCAGTCGTGTCCAGCTCTTTGCAACCCCATGGACTGTAGTGCCCCATTAGTTTTAGGTCTGGGAGCCCCTGGTCATCTTTCCTTAAGTGGTAAGCATTCTAGTTGAGGTCTCTCGACTTGCTTCATATTTCGTGGAATTTGGGGAATTCAAAAGCCCCATTCTGTTCTCTGCACTCTGGCCGTAGCTGGTGGTGCTTCTGCGCATCTAACCCTTTAGTGCGCCGTGGGGTGTGTCTTCCTGTGTTTCCCCCTGTTGGACGGAAGCCGTGCCTACAGCGCTCTTGGAGGTCAGCCTCTTTGGCCTTAGCTGCTGCTGAGATGGCCAAGGTCAACACCCTTCCACGTCCTGGAGAGGAAAGGACTTGTGGGGCCCATTTGGAGTCTCACCTTACATCCCCTTGAAGGGCTAGAAGGTCGCGGGATGTGCTCCGAGACCCACCTTCCAGTTTCTGGGATGCCGCATTCCTGACACTGCTGTGCCCTTGGCTTCATCTTTAGACCGTGTCATCGCTCTCTTTTTACAAAGGTTGTTTGGTTTTAACTGAAGAATAAATGTTTTATGATATTGTGTTTCTTTCTCCCACACATCAACACGAATCAGCCATGAGTATGCCTGGGTCCCCTTCTTCTTGCGCCTCCGTCCCACCTCCTACCCTGTCCGCCCTTCTGGTTGTCACGGAGCCGCAGTCTGAGTTCCCTGAGTCATACAGCAAATCCCCACTGGCTATTTTACATATGGGAATGTATATGTTGCCATTCTACTCTCTCCGTACAGGACATCCTCTCCTTCCTACCACCCTGGCCCATGTCCATGTCGTTGTTCAGTCACTCAGTCATGTCCGACTGTTTGTGACCCCATGGACTCCAGCACCCTAGGCTTCTCTGTCCTTCACTATCTCCCAGAGTTTTCTCAAACTCATGTCCATTGAGTTGATGATAACATCCAACCATCTCATCCTCTGTTTCCCTCTTCTGCCCTTGATCTTTCCCAGAATCAGGATCTTTTCTAAAGAATCAGCTCTTCACATCAGGTGGCCAGAGTATTAAAGCTTCAGCTTCAGCATCAGTCCTTCCAATGAATATTCAGGGTTGATTTCCTTTAGGATTGACTGGTTTGATCTCCTTGCTGTCCAAGGGGCTCTCAAGAGTATTCTCCAGCACCACAGTTGAAAAGCATCAGTTATTCAAAGCTCAGCCTTCTTTATGGTTCAACTCTCACATCCATAGATGACTACTGGAAAAACCATAGCTTTGGGTTTGCTGGCAAGTGATGCCTCTGCTTTTTAATGTGCTGTCTAGGTTTGTCATAGCTTTTCTTCTGGGGAGCAAGTGTCTTTTAACTTATGGCTGCAGTCACCATCTGAAGAACTTCCCTGACAGCTCAGTTAGTAAAGAATTCATCTGCAATGCAGGAGACCCTGGTTTGATTCCTGGGTTAGGAAGATCTGCTGGAGAAGGGATAAGCTACTCACTCCAGCTTTCTTGGGCTTCCCTTGTGACTCAGCTGGTAAAGAATCTGCCTGCAATGTGAGAAACCTGGGTTTGAGCCCTGGGTTTGGAAGATCCCCTGAATAAGGGAAAGGTTGCCCACTCCATATTCTGGCCTGGAGAATTCCATGGACTGTATAGTTCATGGGGTTGCAAAGAGTTGAGCATGACTGAACAACTTTGACTTGCACCGTCTGCAGTGATTCTGGAGCCCAAGAAAAAAAGTCTCTCACTGTTTGTCTTTTTCCCCCATCTATTTGCCATGAAGTGATGGGACTGGGTGCCATGATCTTTGCGTTTTGAATGCTGAGTTTTAAGCCAGCTTTTCATGCCTCTTTCACTTTCATCACAAGGCTCTTTAGTTCCTCTTCGCTTTCTGTCATTTGTGCTCATTTCACATGCTGGCAAGATAATGCTCAAAATCCTTCAAGCTAGGCTTCAGCAGTATGTGAACCAAGAACTTCTAAATGTACAAGCTGAATTTAGAACAGGCAGAGGAACCAGAGATCAAATTGGCAACATCCACTGGATCAGAAAAATATCTGCTTCACTGACTATCAGTTCAGTGCGGTTTAGTTGCTCAGTCGTGTCCAGCTCTTTGCAACCCCATGGACTGTAGTGCCCCAGGCTTCCCTGCCCTTCACCAATTCTTGGAGCTTATTCAAACTCATGGCCATAGAGCTGGTGATGACATCCAACCATCTCATCCTCTGTCATCCCCTTCTCTTTCTGCCTTCAGTCTTTCCCAGCATCAGGGTCTTTTCCAATGAGTCAGTTCTTCACATCAGGTGACCAAAGTATTGGAGTTTCAGCTTCAGCATCAGTCCTTCCAATGAATATTCAGGACTGTTTTCCTTTAGGATGGACTGGTTGGATCTCCTTGCAGTCCAAGGGATTCTCAAGAGTCTTCTCCAACACCACAGTTCAAAAGCATCAATTCTTTGGCTCTCAGCTTTCCTTGTGGTCCAACTCTCACATCCATACATGACTACTGGAAAAACCACAGCTTTGACTAGACAGACCTTTGTTGGTAAAGTAATGGTTCTGCTTTATAATATGCTGTCTAGGTTGGTCATTGACTATGGTAAAGCCTTTGACTGTGTGGATCACAACAAACTGTGGAAAATTCTTAAAGAGATGTGAATATCAGACCACTTTACCTGCCTCCTGAGAAATCTGTATGCAGATCAAGAAGCAACAGTTAGACATGGAAAAATAAACTGTTTCAAAATTGGGAAAGGAATACATCAAGGCTGTATATTGTTACTCTGCTTATTTAACGTGTATGCAGAGGGGTGGTGGTTTAGTCACCAAGTCTTGTCTGACTCTTGCAACCCCACGGACTGTAGCCCACTAGGCTCCTCTGTCCAGGGGTTTCCCAGGCAAGAGTACTGGAGTGGGTTGCCATTGCCTTCTCCGTATGTGCAGAGTACACCGTGCAGAACCCTGGGTTGGATGAATCAGAGGCTGGAATGAAGCTTACTGGGGGAAATCAACAGCCTCAGATGTGCGGGTGGCACCGCGCCCTCCGGTCTGTTCTCTGTCTGCAGCGCCGCTGCCCGGCAGATAGGCTCATCAGTGGCAGCTCTCCGGTTCTATTTATGCTTGTATTAATATAGGATATTTTGCTCTCTCTTTCTGACTTACTTCATTCCGTATAATAGGCTCTCGATTCATCCACCTCATTAGCACTGACTCAAATGGCATGCCATCTCTAGACAAGGCCTTATTTGTTCTGGAGAGGCCGAGCAGTTTCCAAACTAGCCACGTGCGGCCGCTCTTTACCTAGCAGCGCTTCCCTCAGCCCCGCCCCTCTTGGCTGGGTGGGCCAGGGGCAGCAGCAGGCGCTGCGTGGACGCGTCCCGGCCAGAGCTCCAGCGCGGGAGCGCCTCCCCTGCTGTCCGTGTGGCTGTGGGCCCCGGGGGCTCTCTGCCTGCTCCCCTGGTAGTCTTCCATGACTCCCCTCGCCCTGCTGCAGGCCTTGCCTGCGGAGTCATCAGAGTCCGGGGTCCTTGAAGGGATGTGCGCAGGGCGGATAGGTGCTCACTCACGGGCTGCTCCGACGCTCGCTCCCAGACTCCAGAGCCGCTCCCGCCTCGGGCTTTCCAGTTCCACGGCACTGTGCGCCTGTTTCCAGAGTTGGACTGGCTCCCTTTCTGAGTGCCGCTTCACCCCGGGGTTTGGTGCTTAAGGCCGCCAGCGTCTGTCCTCGCATTCTGGCGGGCTGCCAGTCGGGCTCACCGGGTCCCTCGTGAGGTTCTGAGAGCTCCTTCTAAGCTTGTGCTCGTGGCTGCTGACAGAGCTCCAGAAGACATCCTCCAGGCCCACTCTGGTGGCTGCTGGTCACATGGGCCTCTGCTCAGGCTGCCCCCCGTCCTCAGAGGGCTGAGGGCACCAAGGCAAAGCCCTGGTCTTCCTGTAACTCCTCTCGGAGGTGCCATCCCATCATGTTTGTTGGGTTCTGTTTGCTAAAGCGGCTCACTAGGTCCAAGCTACCTTCCAGGGGACAGGGGTGGACAAGGGGGTGAACCCCAGGCAGTGGGACCTTTGGAGACTGTCTGAAAGGCCACCTAAATTATAAACCAATGTGAGTAAATTTTGAGGATTAATGTAAAATAGGAGATATATTGGGAGACTGACAAAATGGGAAGAAAGGAGATTTAGAAAATGACAGTGTTCAACCCTGGGGACGTGCAATGCTGAGAAAAATCGGTGGTGGTGGTTGGAGTGCCAAGGGCAGACATAACAAGCTTATCCCATTTGCTGCTTTGTAGGGTCAAAGCGGCACGGCAGCTGGGGGCAGGTCTGAAGTCCTCGGTGTGCTGTGTCCAGGCTGGGGAGGCAGGCAGCGGAAGGCTGTGCGCTTGGGTGACTTGGAGCTGGTGCAGCCAGCACAACAGGCACACAGGGCATGGACCCGTGTTACCCTGCAGAGGCTACTGCCCTGGTCATTCACTGTTTGTCAGGCTTGGTGAGGATGTTGATGTCAAGCCGATCATGTTTGTAGTTGGTATGAAATGGGTGGAAGTGACTCAGACCTTGGGTGATGAGTGAGCCACACAGCAAAGTGGAATTTAGGAGACTGATGTTCACCAGGGAGTTCTCCACACCAGCTGCAGATGCCAGGCTAGCAGGAATAAGGATTAACCACACACATGAAGAGCACACAGCACTCACGCTGACCGTGGTGTACCCAGCAAGGCGCAGTGCCAGGGAGGGAACTCCATCTGGGCACCATTGGCAAGGGATCTGCTGTGCTGCAGCCCCACTGCTCTGTCCTTTCTGAGTGCCTTGCACCAGACACTCAGATGCTGGGAGTGCCTGGAAGTGGGGGCAGGTCTCTTGCCCACAAGTCCCAGTCCACCAGTGTGGTCAGTGATCGGGATGACCCTTGGTGAAACAAAAGGGCAGGCTAGTCCCTGTCTGTCCTTGGTGGCACTTGCTGGCTCCTAATATTCGGGGGAAGACAATATGCAGTTATGAACTGGAACATCTTGGAGGGGACAAGACCACACAGGGGATGTTAGAAGGAAGCTGAGTCTGCTTCTCTCTGTGTACACAGCCTAACAGTCAAGGCTGTCTGAGTGGTTTGCTGGCCCAGAGGGGTCACCTGGCTGTGATAAAGCACAGGGGAGGCACGCACAAGGAGTCTAAGATTTGTCGAGAAACCTGCGGGTCAGACCCGCTCTGCGTCCTGTCCTCCTGGTGTGTCTGGGGGAAGGACAGGCACCGTCTGTGGCTCCCCGACGCTGCAGGAGCTCTGTGTGAGGCCCCTGCCTCATGTTGACTTATCTGGCTTGAGCTTCGGACAGGGGAGCCAGGGCCAATGCTTCCGGAGAGACATGGCCACAGCCCTGCCCTGGGCCGCCCCTGTCTCTGTTGCAGGTCATTGTGGGGAGCATCTTCGAAGTGGTCTGGGCGGCCATCAAGCCAGGAACCTCCTTCGGCATCAGTGTGCTGCGGGGCTGCGGCTGCTGAGAATCTTCAAAGTCACCAAGTATGTCGTCCGTGTGCTCTGGGGGCGGTGGTCCCTGCCGTGTGCTCTGGGGCGGGGGAGAGGGTTCCTGTTGGCCGTGTGCTCTGGGGCGGGGGCGGATTCCCTGTGCTCCGGGGGTCTATGCGCGGGGCTGTTTTCAGCCTCAGCACTGCCCCAGCAGTTCTGGCTTTCTCATTAGCTTGTTCCCTACAGTGTCACACTGGCTCCTGTCTTGAAACCCACAAGCCCATCTTTCAACCTCAAAGGGTGACTGTTCCCTAGTTAATGGAGAAAACAGAGGTTATCAGATAGAGGCTTCCTATCTTGCTGCTTACCTGCCTTGCAGCTGCTGTCCTGGCCCCAGCAGGACTCTGACCTTCTGACCTGAACTCCCAGGCCTGCCTTTTCCACTCAGGGCTGACCCTGCCAGCCATCCTCAGGGACAGAACGCGGCCCTGACCGTGTGTTCAGGTTCATCCCACTTGGCTCCACAGCCCTGGAGGAAGGTTGCTCCTTTCTGCCCGTGAGGGGGCTGAGCCTCCCCGTCTCTGCCGGAGCGGCGGTGGGAGGGGGCTGCTCCCGTCCGCGGCTGTCCCGGCAGCAGAGAGCTGCCCTCACCCTGCTGGCCGTGGGCATAGTGACTCCACCCTGGGTCCCGAGCCACCGAGAGGCGCCTGGAGCGTGAGCCACGCGTGCCCGGCTCATGACAGCTGCAGGTGGGCCAGGCTGAGCCTCTGCAGGCGGCCTGCCTCCAAGCACCTTCAGTGACTCCCTGAGCTTCCTGGGAAGGCTGGACTAGACCTTTTCTAGTCTGTTTTAAATCCACACCTGAGGCCATTCAAAGTCAGGGTGGTGCAGTGCAGAGGAGTTTTGGACAGGACTCCTGTCTGGCTTGGCCCACTGATGCTCCTGGGTGCTCCCGCCACCTGCCCTGGGTCCTCCGCTGTTTCCGCAGGAGCCGGGCTCCTGGAGGCGGTGTGCTGCTGCCTGCCCCTTGGCTGTGGGCCTGGAGTCTTCAGTTCAGTTCAGTCGCTCAGTCGTGTCCGAGTCGTTGCGACCCCATGAATCGCAGCACGCCAGGCCTCCCTGTCCATCACCACCTCCCGGAGTTCACTCAGACTCACGTCCATTGAGTCCGTGATGCCATTCAGCCATCTCATCCGCTTGGATGAAGCACAAGCTGGAATCAAGATTTCTGGGAGAAATATCAATAACCTCAGATATGCCGATGATACCACCTTTAAGGCAGAAAGTGAAAAAGAACTACAGAGCCTCTTGATGAAAGTGAAACAGGAGAGTGAAAAAGTTGGCTTAACACTCAATGTTCAAAAAATGAAGACCATGGCATCCAGTCTCGTCACTTCATGGCAAATAGAAGGGAAAACAGTGGAAACAGTGACAGACTATATCCTTGGGCTTCAAAATCACTGCAGATGGTGACTGCAGCCATGAAATTAAAAGATGCTTGCTCCTTGGGAGAAAACCTATGACCCACTTAGACAGCATATTAAAAAGCAGAGACATTACTTTGCCGACAAAGGTCCATCTAGTCAAAGCTATGGTTTTCCAGTAGTCATGTATAGATGTGAGAGTTGGACTATAAAGAAAGCTGAGCGCTGAAGAATTGATGCTTTTGAACTGTGGTGATGGATAAGACTCTTGACAGTCCTCTGGACTGCAAGGAGATCCAACCAGTCCATCCTAAAGGAAATCAGTCATAATATTCATTGGAAGGACTGATGCTAAACTCCAATACTTTGGCCACCTGATGTGAAGAACTGACTCATTTGCAAAGACTCTGATGCTGGGAAGGATTGAAGACAGGAGGAGAAGAGGATGACAGAGGATGAGATGGTTGGATGGCATGTCCGACTCAATGGATATGAGTTTGAGCAAGCTTTGGGAGTTGGTGATAGACAGGGAAGCCTGGCCTGCTTCAGTCTGTGGGGTTGCAAAGAGTTAGACATGACTGAGTGACAGAGCTGACTGACTGATGCTAACAATGACATTAAGTGCAAATAGGGATATACCACAGAAAACAAAACATTTTGAAAAGCATCCTTTATAAACAAAGCACAAGGATCAGGTGGTATAACAAATTGTTTTTATGATTCTTTTAAACATCAGACAAGCCAGTGCTGCTTTCTCAACTCAGCAGCACTGGATTGTTACCAGAGGTCTTTACACTTATGCTGAAATTTCATTAAGGAGCTCTCATTGGTTACGAGATTGATGAAGACATCCGAAATAAGAACCTCCATCACTGCTTCAGATTTTCCAACAGACACACTCACAGTCTGAACAAGGTCTTCTCAATAGTACCCACGTGTGTTTTTGGTCCCACTGGGAAGTTAAAGGAAACACAGTTCACACAAAAGCACATCCACCTCTGACTCCAACTGCAAGTATGGACTTTCCCAAACCCATGCCCATTTTGGTAATTCTCTTGAAGGACTCAGAACTAACTGGCGCTCTTCTCTTCACAGTTATGGTTTATTACATGGAAAGATATAGATTAGCACCAGACAAGGAAGAGATGCAAGGGGTACAGCAGCCCAGGAAAATGCAAAACTGCTTATTGTTCTCTGCAGATGGCATCTCCTAGTCTCTGGCCACAGCTCTCAGCGAAATGCACATCTTTGTCTGAGCATCTGTATTTAGTACATTTACTATATATAGGCTTCACAAGACAGACAGCAATAGTATCTCTGAATGTGCCTAACATTTGAAGAGCCAGTATGAGGTAAATAGAGATTTGATGAGATTTTAATGAGCAGTGACTCCATCCTACAAAGCTATTACATACATTTTTACAGATTTCTACTAATTCAAATTTTCTTTCCCTCTTGCTCATTCTTCACCACATGACCTTCTGCTTCCAAGTCAGTAAATGCAATCATATCTGGCCACACATACTCCAAACACAAACATACACATACATAGTATGACACAGACATGTTTGCACACTCAGATATATACTTAACCACCCCATACTCCACACTCATCCCACACTCACAAAAGCTCATGACATGTGGAACCACACTCACACTATTACTCACTTGTCACTCACATAGCAACATAAAAGACACAATCCCACCCATTTTCACAGAATCATTTATTCGGTCATCAAGAGGGTTATTATGTACATCATGTGTTTGTATAAGGTAAGGCTGCATCTTTTCTGGGGAGTGAAGGCCAGAAAAAGAGGGGAAACATATGCACTTTATCCTCAGTCCATCCTGTCAAAGGACTCAAGGATAATATATTAGACATACATCTTTTAAAAATTTTCTGAGAGCTTTGCCTCTTGACATGGGTAAGTGAAGTGAAGTGTCTCAGTCATGTCCAACCCTCAGCAACCCCATGGATTGCAGCCTTCCAGGCTCCTCTGTCCATGGGATTTTCCAGGCAAGAGTGCTGGAGTGGACTGCCATTTCCTTCTCCAGGGGATCTTCCCGACCCAGGAATCAAACCCAGGTCTCCCGCACTGCAGGTAGACGCTTTTACCGTCAGAACCACGCTGGAATGCCTGTGGGTATGACTGGGAGTGGGTGTAATGGAGAAAGATAAGCAAGAGGACATGGGGGGGCAGGTGAGAGGGTAAGGTGAGGGAAAGAGATTCTGGGGTGCAGAGTACAGGAAGAAAGAGGGTGCAGGAGTAAACAGCACATGGATTTGAAGGCTGCAGTGGGTTTCAAGTCCACTGTGGGATTTAAGGGAACTCAGAGGTTAAGCAAAAACGTTAAGGGCATATCACGTATTTGCACTGTGGGGAATAAGGGTTACAGGAGGCATGGGAACATACAAGAGATTCACTGAATACGTAGCTTATATTGGGTGGTGTGTTCATTTTTTCAATTCTAATCCTCCAAACCATGAATCTGGTATATCTTCCCACCTGTTTGTGTTGTAATTTCTTTCCTCGGTGTTTTACAGATTTCCAAGCACATGTCTTTTACTTCCTTTCTTACTTTCTGAGGAAATGGATGCTTTTACTATATTTTTAAAGCATTTTACTAGCTTTGAACATGGTTGATTTACTACCTTTACCAATGAGATTTTTCCTTTTGTAATGTTCATGCTTCTAGTGTGGCCTTTTCTCTACTTAGAGAAGTCCCTCTAACATTTCTTTTGCAGCTGGTTTCATAGTGCTGAATTCTTAACTTTTGCTTGTCTGTAAAATTTTTACCTCTCCATCAAATCTAAAAGAAAGCCTTGCTGAGTACTTTTGGTTACAGATATTGGCTGGGTCCAAAAGTTCATTTGGGTTTTTCCTTAAGATTATACAGAAAAACTCAAACTTTTTGGCCAATCCACTATTTTCCTTTCATCTTTTAAGTAATACTGTTCCACACCCATTGACCTGCAGAGTTTCTGTTGAAAAGTCGATAGCCTTACAGGTGTTCCTTTGTAGGTAAGTTGTTCCTTTTCTCTTGCTGTTTTTGATGTTTTTATTTTTAGAGTTACTTTATAGTACAGGGAAATATATTCAGTATCTTGTAATAATCTAAAGTGGCATATAATCTGAAGAAAAAGCCCAAGTCACTTTGCTGTACACTGAGGCTAATACACTATTGTAAATCAAATATACCTCTAAAAAAAAAGAGAGAGAGAGAGTGGAGTCTATATTTCCCACAGCCTTCTGGCTCACCTGAAAGAAAGCCCTGCTGGATTTTAAAGCTAAATGTTCTGGGTGCTCATCTTCTCCATGTTAGAGCCCCATGTAGGGCTGAGAACCCTCACCCATTGAGGAGTATCTCTGTAGTTGTATTATTCTCCTGTATGTAGGTCACGCACCCAGCACTACGGTTCTTGACTATACAGAGATTCCAACCCTCCTACCTGTCTTGTTGTGGATCCTTCTGCATTTCTTGCATTGTAGCAGACCTTTTCTGGTAGCTTCTAGTCTTCCTCATCAATATTTGCTCTGTATACAGTTGTAATTTTGGTGCGTCCATGAGAAGTGAAGAGCTCACAGTTTTCCTGCTCCACCATTTTGGAGCAGTTTCCTGGGGTATTCTTGGTATAGCAGCCCCCAGCTGACTAAAACAGATTTTTCTGGTTGAGGAAGGTAGGTTGATTATACTCACCTGAACTTTAGAAGTCAAATAAAGATCATTGAAATATAAGAGACTGAAAACAGGAAGGGGACTCAACTTGCCAATGCAGGTGTGGTAGATGGAGAGATTTCAAATGTAAGTTATTAAAGGAAACAAATTCTACCAACAATATGAATCAGACTGGAAGCAATTCTTATTTAGGTTCCACTTCAAAAATCTGTTTGGACACTGAAAGGGAAAGACTGAATGAATTGGCAACTGTGCACTGCAGAAATACATACAATCCACATATATCACATAATAGTAGGGGATTTTCTTATTTCTTATCCAAGCAAAGTAGAGCCTGTGTACACTGGAGTCACAGCTCATGAGCAGAAAGGGACTGGCAGTAGGGAAGCATGCTGCTATGATTACAGTCTTGTTCACAGGGAAACAGTTCGGATGATCAAAAAGAGCCACAGCAAGTTGAAAAATGGAGGAAAGAGTATAAAAATAGACAAAAGTGCTCACCAGGAGAAGGATGGTTTTCATGGCTCTGGACTCAGGGAAGGACCTGGGGAAGGAGTTGGTCCCCTGAATGTGTTGGATTCACTCCTTATGTCTGTACAGGATGAGAACCATGGAGCAGCCAGCCCAGAGCATGAGCCCTGAACATAAAACATCAGGAAATAATAGCAACACTGCAGACAATGCCTCTCTGGTTTTGTCATGATGAACAGCAGAACAGTATCCAAAATCTCTTTCCTCTGTGATGTTTTTGTCACTCCATTTGCCAGTTATATGAAAAGGAAAAATGACATTTACCAGCATTTGCAGGATCCAACGTAGGAAAAGAGAAAGAACCACGTACTTGGGAGCTGTTACTTTCAGCACTGCCCATCTGGATTTCCAGGGACTGATTGTGATCACCTGAAAGACACTCAAGAGGCAGATACTACCAATGGACACTCTCCTCCCCACTCTGCAGAAAGAAGAGAAGTTTGCAGCCAAAAATCACTGTGGATATGCTTCCACCCCAACACTGCCATTGTCTGGGGGACCCTTTTACAGAGGAGGATCAAGGAGTTGGCCACAGTCAGGTGTTTAAGGATCAAATCTGTGGACCTTAACCTGGAGCCAGTGAAGTGAAGGATGGTATGATGGCAAAGGAGTGAGAAATTCCCAGGATTCCAGCCACTGTCTGAGTTAAGATGATTATGCCTATTGCCAACTTGCTGCTACCCACTCTCTCAGTTCACAGTCAGATACTTGTCTTGTGAGTTAGAATATCCTGCCTGGGAACATGAGATGTGGGTTACATACACGGTGTCAGTTGATATCTCATATTCTCCACTTAACATTAGTTCCCACTTGGAAACTAGCAGTTTATAAACAGTTGCATGTATGATATTTAAAGAGCACTAATACGTAAAAGTAATCACTGCAGGCTCTACACGTGATCAGTTCTTCATTCTTCAAAATCTATGAGCCAGACACTTATTTGACCTTAATGACACAGAGAAAGGTAAGATAACCACAAAGAGGTTGAGTGTTTGTCAAAATCTACTTTTAGGACAGAGTGAGGACTTGAAACCCACTGGACTGGTAAAAAAAAGTGCATCGATCCCCTATTTCTGCCAAAAAGTTAATTACCTGTGTTCATATAAATCCAAATTTATATTTAGCTTTTTTTCATAACTTGTTCTTTGATTTTAGACTGGTACTATTTTATAACTTCCATTATAAGAAGATTCCAGTTTTGTAAAGTTTTATTCTGGAGGGCACTATGTAGTGTGACTGAGGCTTTAGCTGTCTTAGTATACATACATGAACTGCTGCCGGGAGAATCTGGCAGGAACCTGCCCAAGACAAGGTAATGTCATGAAAATGAGAATGGCTCAGAATTAAGATGCAAACAGGAAGATCCTTTGCTTTTATTTCAGAAAAGCAGTGATAATAGCATGTATCCCAGAAATTGTTAAATAGTCACATGTAATGCCATAAACTTTGGGACATAAAATACTCATGCATGATTAATTAGTATAAGGAGTTACTAAATTATTATTTTCAGGTGATACAATTATCTGTTTGTAATAGAAAATATGACAATGAATTAGCATTTGCAAATGATATTAACATACCAGATATATACAAATCAAAACCTGCAAGACATGTATTTTTATGCATTTTATAAATGAAAACACTAATATTCAGATTGATATTAAGATACTTTTTAAATGGGCAGAAATGATATGATATATGACTGAGAGTTGCTCCCTGAAACTCAGCATTACTATGTGAACTTTCCTTAACATTTCATAATATTGAGTGAAGACAGCCTCACCATAATCAGTGGACTCAGGATGTTTTCAATGAGGACAAAATTACTGTCTCCATTAACATCCAGAGTCAGAGAAAACATTTTCCTTCAGGCTGTTTCCATTTGAATACATTTTCTGCACAGGATAACATTTTTTTCAGATTAGTTATACTCTTTATTGCTACCCCAGAGTTATTATTGCTATACCTCTACTCACCCTGAACACTGAGTCTATGTTTCCCCTATGGTAGACTCAAGAGTGAATTTATTTTACATCTACAGTTTTAAGCACCTTAAATAATCAGGTTTTGTTTTTCACTTGGACCAAGCCACAACAGTCACTGTCAGTGAGGATTCGGTTAAACTGCCTGAGATGGTTTAGGATTAGGACCCCATCTCTCTTTATCAGTTCAGCTCATACTTCACAATATTCCCATGTTCCCACCTGGAGTTGGCACTGAATCCAGTTACTACCCAGAAGACTGTGCCTTTCTGATATAATCGCTTACTCAGCATCCTGATCTGCCTTTCTTGTAGAGACTCTGTCTCTCAGACTGAAATAGAACATTGTTACCTGGCACCTTTCTGCTCCCAGGAGAGTGGGCTCCCTGATGGTCATTATACCCAGTATGTGTGTAGGAGGGAGGCAGCCAGACCCTGATATATAGATTTGCGATGCTGTGTCTTCCCTGCTCCTCCCATCAGAGCTGCAATCATCATTTCACCTGCAGCAGCAATGGGAGTGCAGGCCTGGGATCTGAGAACATTTCTGGAAACTTTTCTCTCAGTTGTTAATTACTGGAAAGAACTACAAGTTTCTAGTTAGCACCTTTAGGAGACTAAAGGACTGTTTCCAAGAGCCTTCTTATTTTCTCTGACCACTAATGGTAGACACGGTCTCACATGGAGAGTATAAGAAATACTGAAATGCATATATGATTGAGGTAACTACTTGGGTCTCTCTGGATTCCTCACTTCCATGAGATGTTTCTCTACAGTCCACTAATCTGAACCATCAGTTAAAGTATAGGTGGAGAAATGGAATGAGTCCAATCATCTCAGAGGTATATTCAAAGAGATAAAAGGGAAAGAAGGAACATGGGAGAACTCATTATATGAATCATTAGCACAAATAAAGTCAACTGATTTAGACTCATTTTCACAATTTCATGGCAATTATGAAAGAAATCTTGTCAGAAAATACACTTTATTCTTATTTAATTCTGTTGGTGATAAGAATGGGATGCAGAACAAATGCATAGAAACAAAGAGAGAGTTTGAAAAGAGTAGCTCTTAAATAAAATCATCTAGATCTGATGGCTCAATAGTCTGAGCAATTACTTAATTCAGGAGGATCAAACCTAGAGACTAAATAAAATACTACGAAAAACCAGTAGATCAATGGGAAATCAAAATAAAATCAGAAATTACCTTGAAGCAAATAAAAACAGAAACTTTAAAAATTGAGAAACAGAAAAGGCAATTCTAAGGGAAACTGAGAAAGATAAAAGCCTACCTGAAGAAACAAGAAAAATTTCAAATAAACAACCTAACCCACCATCTAAAGAAATATAAAGGGAGTTACATAAAATGTCAAAGATAGGAGGCAGAGGAAATGATATAAATCAAAGAGTATTTTAAAAATCAGAAATTAAAACACCAACAGAACAAGTCAATGAAACCAAGAGGTGGTTTTTTGAAAAGATACATACAACTGATAAGCCTTTAGCTGGGGTTCATCAAAAAAAAAAAAAGAGAGAGAGAGAGAGAGAGAGAGAACCTGGAACTTCCCTGCTGGTGCTGCAGTTAAGACTTCGCCTCCTAGTGCAAGGAGTCCAGGTTTGATCCCTGGAAAGGGAGCCAAGATCTCACATCCCTTGTAGACAAAAAGCAAAATGTGAAACAGAAGCAATATTGTAACAGAATCAATAAATACTTTAAAAATGGTCCACATAAAAAAAAAGAAAAAGAAAATAGATACATGTACTGTTTTGTATTAGACTTTCGACATTTCTTATGTTGTTTGTGAATTTAACGTTTGCGTAAGGTTGAACAGCACTCATTAGCATTGCTGTATGAGAATTTCATGTTAGGAATATCAAACAATGTCATGAGTCCACTATTATAAGGAGTGATTCTAGAAAAATGGAATTTAAGGGAGAGTTTTGCATTGGTTCCTGGGTTTTGGGAAAGGGCTTTTGAATCTGAAGCCTTTCTGTTGTGACTCAGCTGGTTAAGAATCTGCCCACAACGCGGAGACCTGGGTTCAATCCCTGGGTTGGGAAGATCTCCTGGAGAAGGGAAAGGGTACCCACTCCATATTCTGGCCTGAAGAATTCCATAGACTAAGTCCATGAGGTCACAAAGAGTTGGACACGACTGAGCAATTTTCACTTCACTTCACCTCACTTCGAATCTGATTAGAAGTGAAGACACTAATGAGTTCATTTCCAGCAGTAAAGAGATCATAGAGAGTCCATGTCCCAATTCAGCAGTACAGACTCCCAACACATCTGCATGGGATACACCCATCACCTCTTAGATAAGTAAGTATCTGAGTGACTCTGCTTACAATTCTTTTGAACATTTGGGAGAAACTGATGAATGTATTAACATTGGCTGCTTGCTCCTGATGTTGCTGTACCAAGAGATGAGTGAAGAGTTTGAGCTCAGTGACTGAAATGCCCCGTTCCAGCACCATATATAGAACCCCGAGGCTTCTATGTGTGCCCTGAAGGAGACCCTTACCCTCTCCCACCCCTTCGCTGAGATTGCTGAAAATCAAGCAGAGAATCACACCCTCTTGTTATGTATTACAAAGGATAACTCAGGATAAAAAACTATGTGGTTCACACAATTATGTATCAAGAATTGTAAGTCAAGTTGGGATTTTTAAGGAAGATTTTATTTTAGAATAGTTTTAGATTTTCAAAAATGGCAAAACTGTACAGAGTCTCCTTATATTCCACATTCAATTGGTGACTGAAATCTTGTATGTGTCAAGTTGTTTAATTAATGAACCAGTAGTAATTAATCTGTGCTAACTAAAGTCAATACTTTATTCATATTTTCTCAGTTTCTCACAAGTTGGGATTTTTAAGGAAGATTTTATTTTAGAATAGTTTTAGATTTTCAAAAATGGCAAAACTGTACAGAGTCTCCTTATATTCCACATTCAATTGGTGACTGAAATCTTGTATGTGTCAAGTTGTTTAATTAATGAACCAGTAGTAATTAATCTGTGCTAACTAAAGTCAATACTTTATTCATATTTTCTCAGTTTCTCTTTTATATCCAATTTCTTTTCCAAGAATTGATCCAGATACCAACTGTCATGTTGTAGTCATCACTCCCTAGTCTCCTCTTTGCTGTGACAATTAATCAGACATTCCTCAGGTTTAATGATGGTGACAAATTTGAGAAGCACTAGTCTGGTATTTTTTGGAATGACTTTTAACTGAGATTAATGTGACTTTTTTTTTTTTTTTTTGCATTTCTTTTCCACGGGGATGGTCTTGATCCTTGTCTCCTGTACAATCTCACAAACTTCCATCCATAGTTCATCAGGCACTCTATTTATCAGATCTAGTCCCTTAAATCTATTTCTTACTTGATCTCTAGTCTTTCCCATTCTCTTGTTTTCCTCTATTTCTTTGCATTGATCGCTGAAGAAGGCTTTCTTATCTCTTCTTGCTATTCTCTGGAACTCTGCATTCAGATGCTTATATCTTTCCTTTTCTCCTTTGCTCTTTGCTTCTCTTCTTTTCACAGTTATTTGTAAGCCTCCCCAGACAGCCATTTTGCTTTTTTGCATTTTTCTTTTCCATGGGGATGGTCTTGATCCCTGTCTTCCATACAATGTCACGAACCTCATTCCATAGTTCATCAGGCACTCTATCTATCAGATCTAGGCCCTTAAATCTATTTCTCACTTCCACTGTATAATCATAAGGGATTTGATTTAGGTCATACCTGAGTGGTCTAGCTGTTTTCCCTACTTTCTTCAGTTTAAGTCTGAATTTGATAATAAGGAGTTCATGATCTGAGCCACAGTCAGCTCCTGGTCTTGTTTTTGTTGACTGTATAGAGCTTCTCCGTCTTTGGCTGCATAGAATTCGGTGTTGACCATCTGGTGATGTCCATGTGTAGAGTCTTCTCTTGTGTTGTTGGAAGAGGGTGTTTGCTATGACCAGTGCATTTTCTTGGCAAAACTCTTAGTCTTTGCCCTGCTTCATTCTGCATTAGCTCTATTTCCTCCTGGAAAGTGGGTGGCTCTTGTCCTGACCTAGACCCTGCCCATCAGGAGAAGGCTTTCTGGAGTCTTCTAGCCCATCTCTTATTAACTCTCATGCACCCAGTAAGAGCAGTGGGTCTCTGTGACACAGCCCTGGGGACGAGGGCGCAGGGATGTCCCAGGCCTCTCCCCGGGCCTGGGCAGAGGGCAGCAAGTACTAAGGCAGAGAGGTACGTGGTGTGTCTCCCTGGAGCTTGGGCTTTCCTAGGGTTGCAGCTGGAGGGATCCATTACCTAGCAAGCCCACAGCAAGCCTTATCCGCAGACTGCAGGGGGCCTGTGAGGAACAGGGGTTCAGCTGAATGAGAGGGCTGTGGTCTCTGGGCCCCAGGGGTGTTTGAGGGGTGGGCTGGGGGGGTGTTGGGCCTGGAGGGCTGCTCTGTGCGACATGGCTCGGCCCATGGGGGACACCCAAGCCCAGCCTGCTTTGCCTGAGGCTGGTGATGCTGATGGACGCTCCAGTGCGGCCCCTTCTCCTGCACAGCTAGGACACACTTCCTGTGTGCTGGCCTAGGGGAGCTGAGGGAGGCAGGCAGGTGTAGCTGCAGAGGAAGGAGACTGGAGAGCCGGTGTTGGAGGCGCGCATGAGCCCAGCTCTGAACGTGCAGTCTCTGCCATCACCCTGGGCGGGGTGGTGGGCTGCAGTGCAGAGGGGGTGTGGGACCCTGGAGAAAGTGCATGTGGGGGCCTCAGGCAGGAGGTGCCAGAAGCCGCAGGCATGGCCCTCGGGGCCCTGGTGTCCTGGCGCACTTAGACCAGACTTCCCCCACAGGTACTGGAGCTCCCTTCGGAACCTGGTGGTGTCCCTGCTCAACTCCATGAAGTCCATCATCAGCCTGCTCTTCCTGCTTTTCCTCTTCATTGTGGTCTTCGCTCTGCTGGGCATGCAGCTCTTTGGGGGACAGTAAGTGAGCTGGGCCCCTAGGGGCAGGGTCAGGGTCTGCCATCACCCTGGGCGGGGTGGTGGGCTGCAGTGCAGAGGGGGTGTGGGACCCTGGAGAAAGTGCATGTGGGGGCCTCAGGCAGGAGGTGCCAGAAGCCGCAGGCATGGCCCTCGGGGCCCTGGTGTCCTGGCGCACTTAGACCAGACTTCCCCCACAGGTACTGGAGCTCCCTTCGGAACCTGGTGGTGTCCCTGCTCAACTCCATGAAGTCCATCATCAGCCTGCTCTTCCTGCTTTTCCTCTTCATTGTGGTCTTCGCTCTGCTGGGCATGCAGCTCTTTGGGGGACAGTAAGTGAGGCTGGGCCCCTAGGGGCAGGGTCAGGGGGTGCTGCTGGGCTCCCACTCTCTTCCCCCACTAAGGCCCCAGGAAGGGCTGCTGGCCCAGACACAGCCTCCAGGTGCCAGCCCTCCTGGAGAAGGCAATGGCACCCCACTCCAGTACTCTTGCCTGGAAAATCCTTTGGATGGAGGATCCTGGAAGCCTGCAGCCCATGAGGTCGCTAAGAGTTGGATATGACTGAGCGACTTCACTTTAACCTTTCACTTGCATGCATTGTAGAAGGAAATGGCAACCCACTCCAGTGTTCTTGCCTGGATAATCCCAGGGACAGGGGAGACTGGTGGGCTGCCGTCTACGGGGGAACACAGAGTCGGACACGACCGAAGTGACTTAGCAGTAGCAGCCAGCCCTCCTGGGCCCAGTGGACCTGCCTCTGTCTGTCCAAGACCTTTGCTCTTCTCAGGTTCAACTTTCAGGATGAGACTCCGACAACCAACTTTGACACCTTCCCTGCTGCCATCCTCACTGTCTTCCAGGTAAGACTTCCGGCTCTGGACTAAGTCGCGGCCGCGGGGCTTTGTGGGTGCGGGGGAGGCAGCCTGCCGTCAGCCCCTTAGTGCCCACAAGGACACAGGCACGGCGGGCCTCTGATGTCAGGCCCTGGTTGGGACCCGGCTTGGGAGCGAGCCTGCCAGGGGCAGGTGGATGCCCTGGGAGGCCCTGGTTTCAGCCGTGGCCTAACTCTCAGCCGGAGACCTGGAGCTGATTGCAGCTGTCTTTGTCCTTTGCAAACACAGCGGAAAGCTTCTCCCTCCAGGGCCTTGGCCCAGCAGCCCTTCACCTCTCCTTGTAGCTGAACACACACTCTCCACAGCCCCTGGGGGCACGTAGGTCGGGGCCCCATTCTTGGTGAGTTCTGTGTTTCCTCCTGGGAACTCTCTTGGTTGAGCTCTGTCCTCATCACAGAGCTATGGCTCCCTTGCGCCTCCACGATGGGCCTCCTCCATGTGATAAGGCAAACATCTCTGTCCCACACAGTGCCCTTGGCCACGTCTGAGACCAAGCAGGACCAGGGTGGGGGTGGGCGCCCATGATGGAGCTTAGAGAAGCCCCCACACCACAGGCACTCTGGCCGGGGGCCTGCCTGCCCTCAGGAACTGCTGGAGCCACGATGAGTGTGAGGAGCGGGGACCTTGTGGCCCCTCTCTCAGAGGAAGGGGACTTTCCAGCTGACCGTTGAACCACTTGCTGATGGAGTGACTCAGTGTGGTGATTTCACCCCCTGAGCCCTCCCGACATGGGGGAGCCCTGCAGCTCCTCCATCCCCAGGGACAGAGGGTAGAGCCCTCTCCTTCCAGAGGGTCGTCCTCTCCCAGCCTGACAGGACTCCAGGTCCTGCACTGCCACCGCCCACTCCCTACCTGACCCACCTCAAGTCCTCTGAGCTCAAACGGCTGGGGTGCCTATGAGCAGGCTGCTGTTCTTGCCTAAGTCTCTGTCAAGGCGTCCACAGATGACGCAGATGACTGTCTGGCCACTTAAGGTGGCTGAGGGAGCAGTTGGGGCTGGAGGAGGCCAGTAGATCGCCAGCGCTGGGCATGTAGCGCCCTCAGGATGGCACTGGGCCAGTGGCCTGAGTGCCCAGGGTGGAGCCCCTGCTCTGCATGGGGTTGGAGAGGGCACAGGGAGGCGTGTGGCTGGGGTTGGGTAGAGCCGGAGGACAGCTTGGACTGCACTCCTGTTTGATCCCCGGGTTGGGAAGATCCTCTGGAGAAGGAAGTGGCAATCCACTCCAGTACTCTTGCCTGGAAAATCCCATGGACAGAGGAGTGTGGTAGGCTACAGTCCACGGGGTCACAGAGAGTTGGACACGACTGAGCGACTTCACTTTCACTTTGAATTTACCCTAGAAATGCACGATGACTTAACATTAGAAAGTCTATTACTGTAACTCATCATCCTAACAGACTGAAGAAGGAAAAGAGTGTACCATCGGAAAGAGCATCTGAGCTCCAGAATGTACGATCAGAAGGAGCATCTGAGCTCCAGAATGTACCATTGGAAAGGGCATCTGAGCTACAGCAAAAGCACAGCCAAGCACCAGAGTGAGGAGCAGACGGAATGAGATGAGCAAACTGTGTTAGTTGTGGAAGCTGGGTGATGCGTGTGTGGGGCTGCATCACACCCTGTACTCTGTGTTTGATAAAACCCAGCACTCTTCCAGACAGAAGCTCTTAGCAGACTATGCCAGTATCAGTGGTCTTGGTGCACTAGAATAAGAAAAAGATGAAATAAAATTTCTCAGGATTGCCAAGGAAGAAATAAAAATGTCATTATTCACAGATGAAATATTTATGTTCTCAGAACACTTGTGTTGTCACTGCAGATGGTGTGGGACAGTTTGGTTATCCATAGACAAAAAAAGGAAGTTGGATTTCCACCTCGTAGCAGATTTGAAAATCAGCTCAGATGAATTAAGACATAAATGTGAAAAACAAATTTCAAATTTTAGAATGTAAAGGAGAGCACTGTTCCTAACTGAGGGCCTTCTTAAGGAAGAGATAAAAATGCACAGATCATAAATGAAACCTTTGGAAAATTGGACTATTGAAATACAAATTTCTGCATCCCAAAACTATCATAGAATGTCAGAAAAGTCATCGGCCAGAGCAGATATTTCCACAGCATCAGCCAATAAACAGCGACCAGAATAAATAACCAGCAGCCAGAACGAGGGCTTCCCAGGTGGCGCTAGTGGTAAAAAGTCCACCTGCCAATGCAGGAGACTCAAGAGACACAGTTTCCATCTGTGGGTTGGGAAGACCTCCTGGAGTAGGAAACGACAACCCGCTCCAATATTCTTGCTGGAAGATTCCACGGGCAGAGGAGTGTGGCGGGCTACAGTCCATGGGGCTAAAAAAAGTCAGACAGGACTGAACAACTGAGCAAAGTAATCAAAATAAATAAAAACTTCCACAGATCAACAAGGGAAAACAGCAGTAGGAATGTGCAGCAGGAAGGAGCAGAGTGTCTAAGAAGGAACTCAGGAGAGGAGCGTGGGCTGAAGAGCAGACCCGTGAAGCCGTCAGCTGTTACTTATAGTCAGGGAAACGCAAATGAAACCCACCTCTCCGTTCAGCTGAAGTTAAGAAACCTAACGGTCTCAAGTTTTAGACAAAGTGGACGTGAAGGTCACTCAGTCATGTCCAACTCTTTGTGACCCCATGGACTATACAGTCCATAGAATTCTCCAGGCCAGAATACTGGCATGGGTAGCCTTTTCCTTCTCCAGGGATCTCCCCAACCCAGGGATTGAACCCAGGTCTCCCACATTGCAGGCGGATTCTTTACCAGCTGAGCCCCAAGGGAAGCCCCAAGTTTTAGAGACTGTGTGGAGACGTGCAGATTCCCTTGTGGTGTTGGTGGGTTGATAGAAATTTGAAATACAAATTGCTTTGGAAGCTAATGTCAGGTATCTAACCTACTGGCACTCACACGAAAGCAGTTCCTGTGGTGGGCACATGCCCTGGAAGGCCCCTGGCCAAATGCACAGAGGCCTGCGAGACTGTTGAGGCAGCATCACAGTCGGTAGTGAGACCCTGGAACCCTCTTCATTGTTCACCCTCAGGAAAGGGGTAAGAAGAGTGTATTCTGTCTGGGCAGCAGGACCATGAACGAATGACCTGGAATTCACTATATTAACATGGATCAGAAGCAGTGTTAATCTAAGAAAAGCAAGATTCAGAATAATGCAAATCATATGATACTTTTAAATTAACTTTAAAAATTGAAGCAGAGTTAATTTACAGTGTTATGTTAATTGCTGCTGTATAGGAAAGTGACTCAGTTATACATATACATACATATATATATTCATTTTTCCATTCTTTCCCATTATGGTTTAGCATATGCTTACTATTTAAATAAGGATGAAAACGTCTTGTTTCCAAACATACTGTGTAACAATATTGTTTATGGTATATATACAAGTAGAAATATAAAAGCCTGCATGGGAATGATTAACACCAAAGTCAGGGCTAGGTGAATGTGGGAGGAGGAGGAACGAGACTGAGGATTTCTACTCAAGGACCTTCAGGTACATTTTTTTAATATTAGCTTTTTAAATTTTTTACCATATTACCTTATACATTGCTGTTACCCATGAGCTAATGCAAAGAAAATATTGAATGCTTTTATTTTTTAAACTTTTTTGTATTTTAAAAAATTCATTAATTTTAATTTAAGGCTAATTGCTTTGCAATATTGGTTTGATTTCTGCTATACCTTGGCATGAGTTAGCCATTGGTGTACATATGTCCTTTCCCTCTTGAATCCCCTTCCCCTTCAGCTACATTTTAATATTTTATTTCTTAAGCTGGGAGTAGGTACACAGCTTTAAATATTATTCATTGTACCTTTCTGAATGTGTGAAATAATACATACTGTAAGTGAATACAAAAAGATAAAGTGCTGCTGCTGCTGCTAAGTCGCTTCAGTCGTGTCTGACCCTGTGCGACCCCATAGACGGCAGCCCACCAGGCTCCCCCGTCCCTGGGATTCTCTAGGCAAGAACACTGGAGTGGGTTGCCATTTCCTTCTCCAATGCATGAAAGTGAAGAGTGAAAGTGAAGTTGCTCAGTCATGTCCAACTCTTTGCGACCCCATGGACTGCAGCCTACCAGGCTCCTCCGCCCATGGGATTCTCCAGGCAAGAGTACTGGAGTGGGGTGCCATCGCCTTCTCCAAAAAGATAAACTAAGTTAACATTAACCAAGAGAAAGCTGGTGTAATAGTAACATCAGTCAAAATAGAAGGTGAAAAAAGCTTCAGTAAAAAGAAGAAACTACATTTACATAACAATAGAGGGCAGTCATGAAATTAAAAGACGCTTACTCCTTGGAAGAAAAGTTATGACCAACCTATATAGCATATTCAAAAGCAGAGACTTTACTTTGCCGACTAAGGTCCGTCTAGTCAAGGCTATGGTTTTTCCTGTGGTCATGTATGGATGTGAGAGTTGGACTGTGAAGAATGCTGAGCGCCAAAGAATTGATGCTTTTGAACTGTGGTGTTGGAGGAGACTCTTGAGAGTCCCTTGGACTGCAAGGAGATTCAACCAGTCCATTCTGAAGGAGATCAGCCCTGGGATTTCTTTGGAATTGCAGCCATGAAATTAAAAGACGCTTACTCCTTGGAAGAAAAGTTATGACCAACCTAGATAGCATATTCAAAAGCAGAGACATTACTTTGCCGACTAAGGTCCGTCTAGTCAAGGCTATGGTTTTTCCTGTGGTCATGTATGGATGTGAGAGTTGGACTGTGAAGAATGCTGAGCGCCAAAGAATTGATGCTTTTGAACTGTGGTGTTGGAGGAGACTCTTGAGAGTCCCTTGGACTGCAAGGAGATTCAACCAGTTCATTCTGAAGGAGATCAGCCCTGGGATTTCTTTGGAAGAAATGATGCTAAAGCTGAAACTCCAGTACTGTGGCCACCTCATGGGAAGAGTTGACTCATTGGAAAAGACTCTGATGCTGGGAGGGATTGGGGGCAGGAGGAGAAGGGGAAGACAGAGGATGAGATGGCTGGGTGGCATCACAGACTCCATGGACATGAGTCTGAGTGAACTCCGGGAGTTGGTGATGAACAGGGAGGCCTGGCGTGCTGCAATTCATGGGGTCACAAAGAGTCAGACACGACTGAGCGACTGAACTGAACTGAACTGAAAGGGAAGATTCAGTTTAAGAACATGGCTCCCCAGAGCAAAGACTGACAGAATTACAAAGAGAAATAAAAAGTCCACTCTTTTTTCAGGGATATATATTTCTAGCAAACTGAAGGATGAAGCTGATGAGATTAGAAAGGATATCAGCTGATGCCTACAAGAACTTGCCCAACTGATAGTGGATAAAATGCTCCTTCGGGGGCACAGAGAACTTCTACAGAAACTGATCACTTGTTAAGTCACTCAGGAAATCCCTACAAATGTTAAAGAATTTCTGTCCTACAGTGAACATGCTTCTTATAAAAAACAAGTTTTACTTATTTATTTAAAACTTGGCCACACTCTGTGACATGTGGGATCATATTTCCCTGTCCAGGGACTGAATCTGCACTCCCTGGATTGGAACGTGGCATCTTAGCCACTGCACCACCAGGGAAGTCCCAGAGCACATCCTTGGCATTACTTAAATAAATAGAAACCACCAGTAAACAATCACATAAACTCGTCCCCATATTTGAAAGCTGAAGGACTGTGTTGAAGAAGACATCACAGTGGATACTACAGAATACTTAGAACTGAATAATAATTAGCAAAACTTAGAGGATAAGTTTGAAGCAATGTTTAGAGAAAAATTTAGAATCTTAGGAGCAACTATCAAAGTAAGAAAATGACTAAGAATAAGAGAATGGCTGAAAATAAATATGTTAAGTACTCATCTTAGAAACTGAAAAAAAAAATAATAATAGAGTAAACCAAAGAGGAACTGAAAGCAGGAAAACAATAATGCAGAGAGCAGATGTTAGTGAGACAAAACTGACAAACCAAGATAGCAAGATCGTAAAAGGTCCATTATCAGTAAGTGCACGGGCATTCCGTAATGTCTGACTCTTTGCGACCCACTGGACTGTAGCCCTGTGTCACCCTCTGAGGTATAAATACGTTAAATACTCATCTTAGAAACTAAAAAAAAATAATAGAGTAAACCAAAGAGGAACTGAAAGCAGGAAAACAATAATGCTAAGAGCAGATGTTAGTGAAACAAAACTGACAAACCAAGATAACAAAATCATAAAAGGTTCATTATCAGTAAGTGCACGGGCATTCGGTAATGTCTGACTCTTTGCGACCCACTGGACTATAGCCCTGTGTAACCCTCTGAGAGCTACAGATGTGCTCAGATGTGTTTCCCTCAGGGATGGCAGCACCAGGCATTTCTGGGTTGGTGTCTCAAAGTGTCTTGAGTGTGTGACAGGTGTCCTGGAGGCCTGTGTTAGGACAGTAAGTGTCAGAAGTCAGATTCCATCTGAGCCTCCTGGTTGCACTTCAGAGCTCTCTCCTTCCACAGCTCTGCGAGGCAGGGGCTTTGTTTTGTCCACTGATGAGCATAAGTGCCTAAAGGTTGCCTGGCACACAACAGGCACTCTGCTTGCTCAGTGAAGGTAGATGCAAGTAGTCTGAAATAAAGTATTCAAAAGTCAAATCCAATTCTGTATAAAGTAGAACCTCATAGCTAAACTGCACTTATCTCAGTAATATAGTAATTTGTCAGTGTAATTTCCTGATCGCTACATGTTAAAGAGAAAAGTAAGCATATCCATAGATGTAGAAAGTAAAACATTGACATTATGAGGAAAAACACATTCTACAAAGAACTTAAAATACTAAGGACTCAAAAACAAAAAAACCAACCCCTAACAAACCCACAGCTAGGTGGGATAGCTAATATGGATGAGCTTCCTTTTTGAAGGGACAGAAATGTTGACTGTGGTAGTGGTTGCATGTATGTGTGAATGTACTAAAACCACTGAACTGTACACTTTAAATGACTGATTTATATGATATGTTAACTCTATCTCTTAATTTCTTCTAAGAATCCCTTAGAAGAAATGAAGTAGCCCTCATAGTCAACAAAAGAGTCCAAAATGCGGTACTTGGGTGCTATCTCAAAAATGCCAGAATGATCTCTGTTCGTTTCCAAGGCAAACCATTCAACATCACAGTAATCCAAGTCTATGCCCAATCCCTAATGCCAGAGGAGCTGAAGTTGAACGTTTCTATGATGACCTACAAGACCTTCTAGAACTAACACCAGTAAAAGATGTCCTTTTCATCCTAGGGGACTGGAATGCAAAAGTAGCAAGTCAAGAGATACCTGGAGTCAAGTTTGGCCTCGGAGTACAAAATGAGGCAGGACAGAGGCTAACAGAATTTTGCCAAGAAAACACACTGGTCATAGCAAACACCTTCAGACAACACACGAGATGACTCTACACATGGACATCACCAGATGGCCAACACCAAAAACAGATTGATTATATTCTTCACAGCCAAAGATGGAAAAGCTCTATATAGTCAGCAAAAACAAGACTGGGAGCTGACTGTGGCTCAGATCATGAACTCCTGTTGCCAAGTGCAGACTTAAATGAAGAAAGGAGGGAAAACCAGTAGACCATTCATGTATGACCTAAATCAAAGTGGAAGTAACCAGTAGATTCAAGGGATTAGATCTGATAGACAGAGTGCCTGAAGAACCTGGAACAGAGGTTTGTGACATTGTACAGGAGGCCGTCCGTGATCAAGACCATCCCCGAGGAAAAGAAATACAAAAAGGCAAAATGGTTGTCTGAGGAAGCCTTACAAATAACTGAGAAGAGAAGAAAAGTGAAAGGCAAAAGAGAAAAGGAAAGATATATTCATCTGAATGCAGAGTTCCAAAGAATAGCAAGGAGAAATAAGAAAGCCTTCCTCAGCGACCAATGCAAAGAAATAGAAGAAAACAACAGAATGGGAAAGACTAGAGATCTCTTCAAGAAAATTAGAGATACCAAGGGAACATTTCATGCAAAGATGGGCTCGATAAAGGACAGAAATGGTATGGAGCTAATGGAAGCAGAAGATATTAAGAAGAGGTGGCAGGAATACACAGAACAACTATACAAAAAAGTATCTTCATGACTCAGATAACCAAGATGATGTGATTACTCACCTAGAGCCAGACATCCTGGAGTCCAAAGTCAAGTGGGCCTTAGGAAGCATCACTACGAACAAAGCTAGTGGAAGTGATAGAATTCCAGCTGAACTATTCCAGGTCCTAAGAGATGATGCTGTTAAAGTGTTGCACCCAATATGCCAGCAAATTTGGAAAATTCAGCAGTATCCACAGGACTGAAAAAGGTCAGTTTTCATTCTAATCCCAAAGAAAGGGAATGCCAAAGAATGTTCTAACTACCACACAATTGCACTCATCTCACACATTAGCAAAATAATGCTCAAAATTCTCCAAGCCAGGCTTCATGAACCATGAACTTCCAGATGTTCAAGCTGGATGTAGAAAAGGCAGAGGAACCAGAGATCAAATTGTTGACATCCGTTGGTTCATTGAGAAAGCAGAATTCCAGAAAAACATCTGCTTTCTTGACTATACCAAAGCCTTTGACTGTGTGGATCACAAGAAACTGTGGAACATTCTTCAAGAGATGGGAATACCAGACCGGCTTACCTGCCTCCTGAGAAATCTGCATGCAGGTCAGGAAGCAACAGTTAGAAATGGAAAGGGAACAATGGACGGACCCAGGTTGGGAAAGGCCAAGAGCTAGAGGCAAGGAGGCTAGGGGAGAGGTCCTATGGCAGTCCAAGGGCAGGCTGGCTAGAGCTCAGGGCTCTAGGAATGGAGCACCCCCAGATATGCACATGACACCATCCTTATGGCAGAAAGCAAAGAGGCACTAAGGAGCCTCTTGATGAAAGTGAGAGGTGAAAGTGAGGTTGCTAGGTCATGTCTGACTCTTTGTGACCCCATGGACACCAAGCTACTCCGTCCATGGGATTTTCTAGGCAAGAGCACTAGAGTGGGTTCCATTTCCTTCTCCAGGGAATCTTCCTAACCCAGGGATTGAACCCAGGTCTCCCACACTGTAGACAGATGCTTTACCATCTGAGCCACCAGGGAAGTCAAAAGTGAAAGAGGAGAGTGAAAAAAGTTGGCTTAAAACTCAACACTCAAAAAACAGAGATCATGGCATCTGGTCCCATCACTTCATGGCAAATAGATGGGGAAACAATGTGAACAGTGACAGCTTTTATTTTCTTGGGCTCCAAAATCACTGCAGATAGTGACTAAAGCCATGAAATTAAAAGACGCTTGCTCCTTGGAAGAAAAGCTGTGGCCAACCTAGACAGCATATTAAAAAGCAGAGATACTACCTTGCCTACAAAGGTCCATCTAGACAAAGCTATGGTTTTTCCAGTAGTCCTGTATGGATATGAGAGTTGGACCATAAAGAAGGCTGAGTGCTGAAGAACTGATGCTTTTGAACTGTGGTGTTGGAGAAGACTCTTGAGAGTCCCTTGGACTTCAAGGATATCTAACTGGTCCATCCTAAAGGAAATCAGTCCTGAATATTCATTGGAAGGACTGAAGCTGAAGCTCCAATACTTTGGCCACCTGATGTGAAGTGACTCATTGGAAAAGACCTTGGTGCTGGGAAAGACTGAAGGCGGGAGGGGAAGGGGATACCATGGATGAGATGGTTGGGTGGCATCACCAACGCGATGGCCATGAGTTTGAGCGAGCTCTCAGAGTTGGTGGTGGACAGGCATGCTGCAGTCCAAGGGCTCACAGAGAGGTGGACATGACTGAGTGACTGAATGAACTCTGTCTAAAGAAAACTGTTATTTTAGGGTGACCGTAGCAAGCATTGCAGATAGAATATTGTTGACGGTGAATTTCATGTGAAACTGGACTGGACCAGAGGTGCCTGGATTGAACACTGTTACTGGTGTGTTTCTGGATGACATGAACATTTGAATTGGAGGACTGAGAAAGCAGACGTGGGAGCCTCATCTAGTCCACTGAAGGCATGAGTAGAGCAAAGGGCTGAGTAAGGGAGAGTCCACTCTGCTGCCCAAATATGTTTGAGCTGGGACATTCAGTTTCTCTTGCCCTTGGGCTCAGATTTGGGCTGAAACTTACACTGTCATCTCTCCCAGTCAGCTGTGGGTCTTGGGACTTATTCTTCATAATCACAAGATAAGATATACCTGGACATCTCCTACTGCTTTTGTGTCTCTGGAGAACTCAGACTAATACAGGTTGAAAGCATTATGACTAAAGAAAAAACAAGGTAGCTAGTATTCAGGCAGTTGAAGTCAATGTAATAAGAAAAAGGAAGAGGCAGGAGGACTGGAAAGGAATAGACGAATGATGTGATTACATAGAAACCCAGAGACTCAGTTAGAAATAATAAGGAATTCACCAGTGCTGCTGGACACAAGAGAAGCATTCAGAAGACGGTGCTTTTCTGTATCCCTGTATTGCTAGATTAGAATATTCAAGTAAAATGAAAGATTTCATTCACAGTAGTTACAAAAGCTATGCGTTACCCAGAAATAAATCCACAAGAAATATGCAAGACTTTTACATGTGAAATTATAACCTGTTATTAAAAGACCCGAAGAACTGAAAACAAATGTTTTTAAATGGGAAGCCTTATTGTTGTAAAGGGATCAGTTCTCCCTGATTTAATCAGTGATTCAAATCCCGGCAGAACTTCTCTTGGCATTCAGCATGTCGATTCTGTGGGACAGTAAATATCCAGGAATCACAGAGGCAGCTCAAGGCGGAGTGATCGGCCCCGCTGTGCATCAAGGCTCACGGTGAAGATCAGAAGACGGGTGGGCGTGTGGAAGGGCCTGTGCAGCGCTTTCCAGGGATGGTGGGCTTCTGTGTCCTCATAGGTCGACTTCAGGGAGGCCACGGCGAATGAACAGAACCGTGTGTGTAGTCTGGCGCGTTTCTCTTCACATTTGGAGCACACATGGTATATTGTGTGTGTACATATGTGTGGTGTAGATGGGAACGCACCCCAGACTCGTGATTGCGGTTGCCTGTCAAGGGTAATCATGGGCGATGGGACCTGATGCAAATATAACAAAATGTCAGCAGTCTCCATCTTGAGTGGTGGACGCATGAAAGTCTGCTATCTTATCCCCTTGCACTTTTCCAAAATACAAAAGAAAACGAGACCCGTTTCCTGATGGGGCAAGGATTGTGTGTAGCCGCCCTCATAGCCTGGACCCACTGGACTGAGGAGGTAGCAACCTGGAAGGTCAGAGGCCGTGGCTGCTGCCTGGCCTTGAGAGCTCATGCCACGCCTGAGCCCTGGGTTCTCACCTGCGTGGCCGTGACCTGGCAGTTGGGGATGCAGGGAGCCCACCAGGCGGACCCCACTGGGCTGACCCCACTCAGCCCAGTGCTGGTCTCCTCGCCTTGCTCGCCTTCTCTCCCTAGAGCTCCCTTTCCATTCTTGGCAGAGACTCAGCCCAGCAGCCATGGCCCTTCTGGAAGTTTCTTTGGAGGCCCCTGAGCTGCCTTGTGTGTCATCCCAGAACCTGTGTGTGCACACACATGTGCCCTGGGCTCAGCTGTCTCTCCCTGGGCATATGTGTGGGCGCTGGGGGCTATGGGGCGCGCCTGGGCGCTCTCCCTCCCTTCCTCCGCAGATCCTGACTGGGGAGGACTGGAATGCTGTGATGTACCATGGGATCGAATCGCAAGGTGGAGTCAGCAAGGGCATGTTCTCATCTGTGTACTTCATTGTCCTGACGCTGTTTGGGAACTGTATCCTCTGTGGGCTGGGCGAGGGGGTAGGTGCCTCCTGGGTCCCTCTCCTCCTCCCCTACCATGGTGGGGTGGGAAGGGAGGACTCGGGAAAGACGTGGGCTTTGAGCCTGAGGGCAGCTGTTTGTTTCGTTTTCACTTTAAATTAATAATTAGGTTTTGGCACCAAGCTTTTAGAAAGCCTCCCTTTGGTAGAAATGAATCAGGGAAGCGCAAGGGAAGGTTCTGTGTGGAGGGTGCTCTCAGGCTTGTGTCTGGAGTCACGAGGGGCTCTGCAGGGTCAGGGCAAGCCCCACCGGGAGGCTGTGCAGCAGGTGCCCCATCCTGCCTGACTGGAGTGTTTCCCTGCGGCTGGACACCAAGGGGCACGCCCTTCATCCTGCTCTCTGCGCATGGCAGGGCCTCGGGTTGCCCGCGGCTTTGGTCAACGCCGGGAGGCAGCAGCTGGCCTCAGTGTGCTGTCTCATGGGCCTGCTGCAGCCCTGATGAGTCTATCCACGAGGCGGAACCCTGGGGTGTGGCTCCCTTTGAGTCCCAGGGTATTAATACCTCCTTGCCAGACAGGGGGGCCTGAGCTACAAGGTCACCTACCCAGAGATTGTGTCAAGGAGGCTAGGGGGCCGCCGCCTAGCAGCTGGACTGGGCTGTGTCTGACGGGGGCTGACATAGCTGAGGGTTGGGGGATCGGGGGACACCCAGGAAGGAGGCAAGGCTGGCCAGGACCTGGGGAGATAGGCCCCTGTGTTGCATGGAGGAAGCCGTGGCCTGTCCGTGGGGAGGCTGGGGCATAGACATCCTTCCTTAGCTGGAGCCACCAGACACCCTGCTGAATGTCTTCCTGGCCATCGCTGTGGACAACCTCGCCAATGCTCAGGAGCTGACCAAGGTATGTGGATGGGTACACACCTGCAGCCCAGGGATGGGTAGGTGGGAGCCAGTCCGTGTCTGGAGAGGCTGCGGCATCATGAGGGGGCCAGGTCCTGCTTTAGGAACATGTGGCTGCTGTCCAGGGACTCTCCTTAAGTCCTGGATACACAGGGGTGTGGGGGCACTGAAGAGGCAACGGACACTGTGCCAGGAAGGGGGGTGACTGTGAGGGCCAATATGGGAAGGATGGCTGGAAAAACAGGAGGCGGTGTGGGAGCAGGAGGTGGCCCACAGGGGACGCAGCCCAGAGGCAGGCCCACGTGGTGGGGGTGTGGCGCCCGGGGCTCAGGACTGAAGGGCACGGTGGCCTCAGTGTGTGAAGTGGGGGCTGTGTCCTCTCATAGTGACTGCCGTCGTGAGGTGGGCCCTAGGGGACCTCTAGTCTGAACACCCTAGAGGGCAGTGAGGGGACCCTGTGGTCATCTCCAGGAGGGGAGGGGCCCTATGTCCATCCCCAGATGGTGAGGGGCCCCTGTGGCCTCTCTGGGGGGAAGGGTACCCCTGTGTTTGGTCTCCTGTGTGAATGGCTGAGCTCGAGTGGTCCTTGTGTGGTGCTGCCCTCGGATTCTGGGCCAGGCTGGGGGCTGGCGGAGCAGGTGGTGTCTGTTCCCAGCACATCCGCACCCAGCAGGATGGCTTTGTCTCCAGGCTGTGCCCCGCGGGAGCCGGCTAATAGTCATCTCGCATCCCTGAGCCTGTGGGGGGTGTGATCACACACGAGTGCCCGTGGCACCCCTCTGGACGATGCAGCTCACTCTCACGCCGTCTGTCCTGGAAGGTGCAGGCTGGCGCTCTGACAAGCCTCGCTGCTGGCGCGAGGGGCTGTGGTCCGGAGGCCTGAGGACCCTCCGCCCCTCATGGGCACGCGCCTGCTGTCAGTGTGCGCGTGCCTGGGCGCACACCTGTGTGTCTGTCTGTGTGCTCGCCCCCACTGTCCCTGACAGCCACCCACTCAGTCCTGCACATCCCAAGACTCTCAACACTGTCCCTGCTCTGGGGCTTGACTGGGGTCTCCCCTGGGGAAGCTGGGCTCTGGACGTCTCTGCAGGCTGCAGAGACTCTGGTGTCCATGTGCTCCTGGCCCTGCCTCCCCACCTGGCCCCCTGGGAAGAATGTTCCCCCAGGGGCTCATGGGTACGCCCGCCTCTGCCTCCACTCTACTGGGCTGGGCTGTGCCTGTGGGTCTGGGCTCCTCCCTTCCTCCGAGGGGCGGGAATCCCCCTGGCCTGCCTGTTAGGGCTGTCAGTCAGCTGGACTGAATCTCGCGGTCCAGGATCGGCTGGAGAGTGGCCCAAGCCCCTGGCTGGAGGACACAGCCACAGAGCACGTCCAGCATCAGGATTTCTGGGGCCCCGTGAACCAGGGGTGCTCAGCAGCCTTGGGGATCTGGCACCTGCTGTCCTGAGCTCGAGGTCAAAGCTCTCACTGCCCCTTCAAGGTTGCCAGTGGGAGGACATACTGACAGGCGTGTCCTGGGGCCCTGTGTCCGTGCCTGGACACCCGAGGTGATGGCCCCCTTGGACAGACTGCCCTAACTCAGGGGTCCTCTCCCTTTCGGAAGCAGAAATGGAGGCCTGTTCGAGTCAGGCTTTGGGCACTCCTGGGCTGACCAAGGGTTCCAAAGAGTGGGGCTTGGTGCTCCCTCCTTTGTGCTCCCACTAATACGCGGTAGCGCACTTGTTTTTTGAAGTGGAAATGAACTCATGTCAAGCTTGTAGAGCAGCCACTGGAGTGACCTGAGGGCCATGAGCCAGGGTGCCCGGAGCTGGAGGAGGGCCGTCCCTCGGGGCTCCGTGGGGGGCCTAGTTCTGCTGCCGTCTGGGGCCTGAAGCTGGAAGCTCTCTTCTCTACGGTGGGAAATGTACAGACAGCTCACAGGGGCTTAGTTGCCATTACTGTGCCCCTAAAAGCAAATTCAAGGATGTTTCGGATGTGTTGGGAATGCCAGCTTCCAGAGGAGCCAGGTGGGCCTGGCGTTGGGGTCATGAGGGAAATAAGGGTGGTCCCAGTGATGCAGCTGGACCACACGGAGACTGGTAGGCCTGTAGACTCAGCCTAGAGCTCTTAGCCTAGAGATCTGAGGAGCAGAACATTTTGGTTTTGCCTGGTGACGTGGGCTCAAGGCTGGAGTGGGTAGCCTCCGCGTGGAGTGGGCAGAGGTGGGCCAAGGCGTCTGCTCAGGTGTCACATGCCGGCCCAGAGGCAGGGAGCCTCGGGGCTCTTCTCCAGGAGCTCAGTGAGGAATGGAACCCACGGCCAGGCACAGTCACCGCCGGGGATAGGTGGTCGGATGTGACCTGGTAGGTCCAGGTAGAGAAGCTCTGAGGTTTTGAGGTGGCCCTGCTAGACACTCCTGCAGAGGGCTCCCGTGGGCGGTGCTGAGGGGCACCCGGGCTCAGGGCGGCCAGCTGCCCCTTGCGCTGGCTCACTGCTCTCGGGCAAGGGTGCTGACTGGGAACTGTCGCCTACAGAGATGGGCATAGCAGGGGTGTCTCAAGCCTGGGTGGGCCGTGCTGAGGCAGGAGCCCGCTGTCTGGCCTGTGGCTCAGGGGGCAGGAAGGACTCAGAGGCTCAAGGAGGAAGAGCTGGTGGCACGAGAGGTCAGGTGGGGCTAGGCTTCTGTGGAGTCTCAGAGTGGACACAGCACTCTAAGCTGGCTATGCTTTTCTGTCGGTCCAAACAGGATGAAGAGGAGAGGAAGAAGCAGCCAATCAGAAGCTTGCTCTGCAAAAGGCGAAAGAAGTGGCGGAAGTCAGCCCCATGTCTGCCGCGAACATCTCCATTGCCGCGTAAGGCTCTAGGAGTGGGTCACGGGGTGGTGGCAGGGCTGCTGCAGAGCCCAGCTCCTCCTGGGGCTTCTAGAGAGGGGCCCTTGCCTTGACTGGAGCCTCTCAGGACACAGCCCTCCCCAGGAGCTGAGACGGGGGCAGTGGCTCCCCTCCTGGGCAGGGGCCTTTGAGCAAAGAGACCACCAGGTAGAGCCTCTGGCTTCTCCCTGCTGGGATGAGAGCGAGGTGCTGGCAGTGCTGTGAGTGGGAGTGGCCTGCTGAAGGCGGTCCCCCTGGACAGTCTTGGGCGGCTCCAAGGAATTAGTCAGTCTGACTTAGGCTCAGTTTTTCATAAATGTGTTTTGTGAGGCGAAAGATTCAACATGGTACTTCAGCAGCCCAAGAGTCTTAACAGAGTTTTCCAAAGTATCTTGAGATTTTGGTATTGGGACAGAGGTCAAGAGGTGGCCTCTCTGATGAGAGGAGGTCAGATGGGGCTGAGACTTCTGTGGAACCTCCAGGCATGTTGCAGGAGCACTGCTGCTGTGCTATGGACTTCATAGCTGGGGCAGTGCACCCAGCCCAGGGCCAACAGCTGCAGTGCCTGGGGGAGGTTGGCCCCTGGGAAGGAGGCAGGAAATCTGGCCCCGTGTCGGGTCATTGGGTGACCGCAAGAGAGCACAGGAGGGTTGGGGCCAGACTGAGTCCACCTGGGGCCTCCAGTCTTGCCTCCAGCCCCACGCTCACCACCCACCCCCAGCCCCTCTGGCTCCCAGGGCTGACCCATGGACCCTCGCTCTGCGGCTGTGCCCCTCTGCTGTGCTGACTGAGGTCAGAGGGCCGGGGCAGCCGCAGGCCCTTCTGTGGTGATGCAGGCGTCAGTGCTGAGTGCTCTGGTGGGGGTGAGTCTCTGGAAGTCTGCACATGCGTGGGTGAGGCAGGTGTCAGTGTCAGTAATCTGGTGGGGGTGAGTCTGGAAATGTGCACATGTGTGGGTGAGGCAGGCGTCAGTGCTGAGAGCTCTGGTGGGCGTGAGTCTCTGGAAGTGTGCACATGCGTGGGTGAGGCAGGCGTCAGTGTCAGTAATCTGGTGGTGGGCATGAGTCTCTGGAAGTGTGCACATGCGTGGGTGAGGCAGGCGTCAGTGTCAGTAATCTGGTGGTGGGCATGAGTCTCTGGAAGTGTGCACATGCGTGGGTGAGGCAGGCGTCAGTGTCAGTAATCTGGTGGTGGGCATGAGTCTCTGGAAGTGTGCACATGCGTGGGTGAGGCAGGCGTCAGTGTCAGTAATCTGGTGGTGGGCATGAGTCTCTGGAAGTGTGCACATGCGTGGGTGAGGCAGGCGTCAGTGTCAGTAATCTGGTGGTGGGCATGAGTCTCTGGAAGTGTGCACATGCGTGGGTGAGGCAGGCGTCAGTGTCAGTAATCTGGTGGTGGGCGTGAGTCTCTGGAAGTGTGCACATGCGTGGGTGAGGCAGGCGTCAGTGTCAGTAATCTGGTGGTGGGCATGAGTCTCTGGAAGTGTGCACATGCGTGGGTGAGGCAGGCGTCAGTGTCAGTAATCTGGTGGTGGGCATGAGTCTCTGGAAGTGTGCACATGCGTGGGTGAGGCAGGCGTCAGTGTCAGTAATCTGGTGGTGGGCATGAGTCTCTGGAAGTGTGCACATGCGTGGGTGAGGCAGGCGTCAGTGTCAGTAATCTGGTGGTGGGCATGAGTCTCTGGAAGTGTGCACATGCGTGGGTGAGGCAGGCGTCAGTGTCAGTAATCTGGTGGTGGGCATGAGTCTCTGGAAGTGTGCACATGCGTGGGTGAGGCAGGCGTCAGTGTCAGTAATCTGGTGGTGGGCATGAGTCTCTGGAAGTGTGCACATGCGTGGGTGAGGCAGGCGTCAGTGTCAGTAATCTGGTGGTGGGCATGAGTCTCTGGAAGTGTGCACATGCGTGGGTGAGGCAGGCGTCAGTGTCAGTAATCTGGTGGTGGGCATGAGTCTCTGGAAGTGTGCACATGCGTGGGTGAGGCAGGCGTCAGTGTCAGTAATCTGGTGGTGGGCATGAGTCTCTGGAAGTGTGCACATGCGTGGGTGAGGCAGGCGTCAGTGTCAGTAATCTGGTGGTGGGCATGAGTCTCTGGAAGTGTGCACATGCGTGGGTGAGGCAGGCGTCAGTGTCAGTAATCTGGTGGTGGGCATGAGTCTCTGGAAGTGTGCACATGCGTGGGTGAGGCAGGCGTCAGTGTCAGTAATCTGGTGGTGGGCATGAGTCTCTGGAAGTGTGCACATGCGTGGGTGAGGCAGGCGTCAGTGTCAGTAATCTGGTGGTGGGCATGAGTCTCTGGAAGTGTGCACATGCGTGGGTGAGGCAGGCGTCAGTGTCAGTAATCTGGTGGTGGGCCTGAGTCTCTGGAAGTGTGCACATGCGTGGGTGAGGGTCATCTTAGCAGCTCGGTCTCGCTTGGAAGCCACAGGGCCATGGCCTGTTTTCTAGGAGGTCATTTGCAGAGTCCTGTCTCTCAGGGGACCAGAGGTGGTGACCTGTGTGGGAGAAGAAGCAAAGGGAGGTCCCAGGCCCTGGGAATGAAGGTGGGGGGCAGGGCCTGCAGGGCGTGAAGGCAGGGGGCAGGGCATGCAGGGAGCCACGCAGGACCCGGCTGTCCCCGCGCCACCAGCTGCTGGGGCCTTGGTGCCCGGTTGTCCTGGAGTCTCGTCGTCTGGCCAGTGCGCCTGCTCTGTCTGCTTGGTCCTGGGCTTACAGTGACCCTGGTGACTTCCTGTCACAGCCTCTTCTCCCAAACTGTGTAAGCTGCTGGCAGTCTGCGTGGAGGATGTGGTGGTGGCTGTGCAGTGTACTCGCCTGGGCCTTGTGTGGTTTCTGTGTACCGTTTGCCTTCATGCTGCACTGGAGGGGAGTGCGATGTTCTCTGTCCCCTGCTGCTGGCCAGGGCTGCCCGCTCCTTGGGAATGTGCGGCAGGGCGTCCACCCCCACCTGGGCAGAGACCCCAGAGAGGTGGGGCTCCCCGCACAGCCACGAGGAGCTTGTCCGGACACCAGAAAGGGAGGGATGGACGCTCTTCCTGTTTCTCCGCCCCTGCCCTGTTCAGGACGCTGCTGTGCAGGGACCAGGCTGTGGCCCTGTGTCCCCAGGGCCTGGGGGACACTCAGTGCTCCCCTCACAGCAGGCCCTGAGCTTGGCGCCGACCTGTCCACACTGTGGCCAACCTGGACTGTGTCCAGGAGCTGGCCCCTGAGTCCTCCTGTGGGTTCTGCAGGCCCGCCCAGGATGCAGCTTCGGGTCCTCAGTCCACCTCTGATGCACGTACAGGGGCTCTGACGTGACCCCTCGAGGTCCCATTTCCTGGAGGAGGTCTGGCACCAGGCATGGGGGTGGGTGGAGGCCGCTGTGCGTGGCTGCTCATTTTCCTCCATCAGCTGAGGCATCTGAGGGCGGGGCCTCCCTGAGACGGCTGCTCCCGCGTCCGTCTGTCCATCTGCCCAGCTCTCTGCTCTGCTGGCAGCACCAGCCTCCACAGTCACTTCTCTGTCTGAGCTGCTGAGGTGGGGGGACAGGGTGTCCCCTGCCAAACCTGCTCCCCACGCTGTGCTGTGTGGCTTGGCGAGGTGTGCTCTGTGGGCCTCGGATGCTCGGGGCAGTTTTAGGTCTCTGATGTTTGAAGGGCTCCATGGACCTTGCCTGAGACTCTGCGCCGGCCCCTCCGGGGGGTGCCCGAGTCACTCGAGCCTGCGTGGGACCCCGGTGTGTGTGGCCCAGGGGACAGTCCTCTCAGTCTCCTTGGAGGGGATGCTCAGGCCGACACGGTTGCCCGAGTTCTCGGCTGCATCAGCCTCAGGAGTGCTGGTGCCCACGGCCCCTCCTGCGCATGTGTTCACACTCACACCCACTCTTGATGTCCACAGTCTCAGTCACACTCACACACACTGACAAGCTCACACACTCGGTCATGCACACTGCTGTGCTCACTCTTTTGGACACACGTGCCTCTCTGCATGCAGGGTCAGCAGGCCCGTGAGTAGTTTTGAGCTTCTCACATGTTTGTCGACTCAGCCTTGAGAAGGCAGAGTTGGGTACCCATCTGGTCCTCCCCTGAGGAAGCTACCTTGAAGGGAAATGACTGTAAAGAGATCTCTGGTTTCTCTCTATTGATTTTGGAAAAGCTTCTAGAAAGACACTCAAGGGAAGATGGGCTGGTGATGGAACCTGTTTGCCCCTGGGAAGGGTGGTGGTGAGTGGGAGGTAATGACTCAGAGCCTGGGCAGCCTTGGCTGGGGGCCAAGCACAGTGGTCAGGAAGCAGGGCCCAGGCAAGGCCGCAAGCAGGTAAGGCCCCTGTGTCAGCCATCTCTGCTCCGTCTTAAAGGGGTTAGTGGTCCCCAGCATTGGGGGATGGAGGCACCAGGTCTGACAGAGGAGGGCTGTTGAGAATTGCAGGGTGGGAGGCACCTGCTCTTTCCGGCCCTGCTGCCCTTCCAGGGGCAGTGGGCACAGAGCTGGGCTGGTCGGCTCAAGGTAACCTTCCTGCCCTCCAGCCAGGTGGTTGCCGCTCTGCTGGACGCGCGCTCTCTCTCAACTTCTCCTTTATCCCGAGGTCTCGGCTGGTGTCGTTCTGACAGAAGCGTCCCTGGCCTCCTGCCTGGATGCACACTGGGCCTCTGTCCTGACCCGGTGCGGCTCACGCGTGTTCTGGCACCTCTCAGAACTCTCCCTGGTGTTCTCACTTCTGTTCTGTTCTGTTTTTTGCATGTGCAGTTTTGTAAAGCAAACTCGAGGTACTGTATCTCGCAGCTCATCTGTCTCCAGCGTAAACTCACCGTGAGTCTCTCTGCTACAATTTCCATCTGTGGCTTCATGATAACTACACGCCAGCACCTTTGCCTCTAACTCTGCTTTCCCACTTCAAGTCATTCGCTTCAGGGGGCCGCTCCAGGACCACCCCCGCGCCCCGATGGGGACACAGGCGCACGTCCTGGCGCCCCCACATCCTGCTCAGCCCGCTCTCGGGATCAGGCTCTCCGAGCTCAGCCCCCGCTCCTCTCCTGGTCTGTCCTTGCTGCCCCTGTGCCGTCACTCTGGCATCTTGAGCGAGTCTGCATTTCCTGAGGTGACCGCCACGGGGAGCTGCTGGGCTGTCTCCTTGCAGCTCCTGTGAAGTAGAGGGTCCTCAGGGGCCCAGGGCATATGTGGGGCCCTCCTGCTCCAGCCTGCCTTACCTGGGAGAGGACATCTCTGTGATCCTTAGGAAGTTCTAGCGAGAGCAGAGCTGCTGCCTGTTTGCAAGGCTGCAGAGACAGGGAGAGCCTGAGGTGGGGCCACAGGAGCACTGAGGTGGCCCCGCTGGGGGGTGGCACCAGTCTGACTGTCCCCAGGGCTCTTCCTGCAGGTGAGAAGTCCCTGGGGGTGGCTGGGTGCCCTCTCTGTGCCCTGGTGCTGACTGGCGCTCCTGGGGTCCCTGAGCCCTGTCCCCCTGTTGCTGGGCAGCACAGGCTTGGTGTGGCCACAAGAATGCGGAGCTGCTGGTTGTTGGGCCCCTGGTGTCCACAGGGAAAGAGGCTGGCCCAAATGACTGACTCCAGTGTTGTGCCCGGGCTGCTTCCGCTTGTCACAGCTAGGGGTGACTGAGGGGTGACAGCTTTCTCAGCGCAGAGACCTCAAAGCAGGGCCATGCCACAGAGGCTCCTTCTGAGTCCTGTCGGCACGTGGCTGAACTCAGCTCTGCGGGCAAGCTTGGCCTGGAACATGGTGGGGTGGCTCCTCCCTGGGCCTCCTTTAGGGAGGCCTTCACCTGGGTCTGAGCCGCCTGCCACTCGGCACGGGGGTCTCTTGTACGTCCTGAGCTGCTTGGGAACTTGGTGGAGAGGCATGGGGTGGGAGGCCCACTGGCCACAGTGTGCCAAGTGTCGGGCAGAGCAGGCACAGAGAGGCCCGCAGGCAGACGCACCTCAGCAAGGCCCAGAGGCACGTCCAGAGAGGCAGCCGTGCTCCATGCTGGGTGGGCACAGCTAGTCCCACGGGTTGGAGGCCCAGAGTGGCAGCAGTCCAGTGGGGGCGGGGCTGGGAAGTTATGCAGGGAGCCTGGATGCACTCTAGTCCAGCAGGCAACCCGCCTTTTCGTGGACTTGAGCTGGTTCTTGGGGGGACAGAGCTGTGTCTGAGGGTAAGGGTGAGGGCAGAGCCGTTCCTCCTGAGCCACCACGTGTCCCCATTCTCTTCACTGCCTGCCTGTTTGTGTTCTGACAGATGGCACAGGTCCCAGGGCTCACGGCTGCATCTGAGCAGGCCACCACCTGCTGCCCATATGGCTCAGAGTCCAGGTCCATCTCCGGCTGCTGGGCTGATGAGGAGGCTGACCAGTGGCTGGCTGTCAGCTCTCGTGGCCTCCTGCACCCGGGGAACTCCCCCTCATGGCTATTGCCCACTGTACAAGGCTCAGTCTTGTTCAGAGTCAGACCCTTTGCTCTGATGCCAGCTGGGGACGGGGAGGTCCCCGGGGGCTCTGGGTTGAAGCCAAAGAAAGATAAGGTGGTCTGTTGTGAGGCAGCCTCAGGAATGGGGCAGCAGCTCAGGGCTTGGGGGAGCGCTAAGGTGTGGTCGGCAGATGGCTGGAGAGGCCAGCAGTTGCCCCTCAGGTGTCTCCTGCCTGCCCTCCTGCCGGGCCCCCAGGGACAGACAGCAGGCTCTGCTGCTCTCATACTCCCGAGGGGCTCCCTTGGAAACGGCTCCCCACCCTGAACCTGGACTAACCCCACAAAGGGCAGGACTAGTGTGGTGCTCCGTGGCGGCAGCCCAGAGCCGGGCTGGGGCCTGTCCAGCCTGGCCCTCAGGGCCCTTGGGTGGTGGCTCTCGGCGGTGCTGTCCATGCGGCTGGAGTCTGGCCAAGGCCTCACGTCTCCTTCAGACACTCTTTCCCTCTTGTCCTTGCATGCGTCCGGTCCTGGCTCCGTCAGTGACTTGCTGTGGACCTTGTGGGTCACAGCTCTGTGCTCAGTGTGCCGTGGGAACAAGAGGTGGGCATGAGGGCTGGTGGAGGTAGTCAGATGCCACGGCCATCGTTGTCCTGTGCTGCCCCTGCTGCCCCAGGGGGTTCCAGGAACCTCCAGAGGGGAAGAACAAGACTGGCCTCTGAGGCAGTTTCCACTTGGCCAGGGTGGTGTTGGGGTCACCAACTCGGGTCTTGTCTAGTGAAAATTGCAGGATGCAAAGGGCTTCCATGCACCCTGGGCTGTGGACTGCCCCCTGTGACCATGTGGGTGAGCTTGCCAGGCGGCCGTCAGGGCCTTCAGGAGCCGGTGCTGTGAGGGCTGAGCCCAGGCCACAGGCCATTCCTGGTGCCGGAGAGCTCTCAGCCTCTGTGGAGCCAAGAGAGAGGGGTTACTGGTGACCATAGAGGGGGTGTGCAGCCCCAGACCTGATGCTGGGTTGCTGGACATTCAGCAGATGGTCATTGAGCTCAGTGGCAGCTGCCCAAATGGGTCTGACCAGCTCAAGGAGAGTGCCTGCCCGACTCCTGAGGGCCAGCTGTCCCAGGGCCCCTCACTCCCTGGGCCGCTCTCCCCTCTGCTCCTGATGACCCGCCTCTTCTTGAGTTCCCTCTCAAACACCCTCTGTGTGCTTCTGGCCAGTGACTCCTCCAGGCAGCTCCCACCCAGTGCCACTCCATTTGGACGCTGCCCTCTTCCTTGCCCCATTTTGGCCTTCCTGGCAGGTGGCCCACCTGCCCGAGAAGCCTGTTTGCCACCTCACGCTAGTGCCTGCCATTCCCACTGCCCTGCATCCCTTGTGCCCTCCGGCCTGCCCCCCCCCCCCCGCCAGGTGAGGCTCTCACAGTCTGTGGGCTCCCCCACAAGGGGCACAGGGACGAGGTCTGTTACTCCGGGTATCTGCCACCGACTCAGCCCATCCACTCTGCTGGGCTGGCCAGGACTCCTGCCGCCTTCCCTCCTCTTGCCCCGCGTCCCTGCGTCCTCTGCCATCCGTCCATCGCTCTGTGTCCATCAGTGGCTTCCCCTGCGAAGCAGAGAGGTGGGAGGCAGCGCAGGGGGCTCACAGGGGCGGTTTCCCCACAGCAGGCAGCAGAACTCGGCCAAGGCGCGCTCGGTGTGGGAGCAGGGGCCAGCCAGCTGCGGCTGCAGAACCTGCGGGCCAGCTGTGAGGCGCTGTATAGCGAAATGGACCCCGAGGAGCGGCTGCGCTTCGCCACTTCCCGCCACCTGCGGCCCGACATGAAGACGCACCTGGACCGGCCGCTTGTGGTGGAGCCAGGCCGGGATGGGGCGCGGGGGCCCGCGGGGGGCAAGGCCCGGCCCGAGGGCGGGGAGGCCGGCGAGGCTGCCGACCCGCCGCGCAGGCACCACCGGCACCGTGACAGGGACAGGGACAAGGCCGCAGCCCCGGCGGGGGAGCCGGACAGGGCGGATGCCCCGAAGGCAGAGGGCGGGGACCCGGGGGCCCGGGAGGAGCGCGCGCGACCGCGCCGCAGCCGCAGCAAGGAGGCCGCAGGCCCCCGCGAGGCCAGGAGTGAGCGAGGCCGCGGGCTGGGCCCGGACGGCGGCCGGCGCCACCACCGGCGGGGCTCCCCGGAGGAGGCCGCGGAGCGCGAGCCCCGGCGCCACCGCGCGCACCGGCACGCGCCGGAGCCGAGCAGGGAGGGCGCGCCCGGGAGCAAGGGCGAGCGGCGAGCGCGGCACCGCGGCGGCCCCCGGGCCGGCCCCCGGGAGGCCGAGAGCGGCGAGGAGCCTGCCCGGCGGCACCGAGCGCGACACAAGGCGCCGCCCGCACTCGAGGAGGCGGAGAAGGAGGCAGAGGCGGAGGACAGGGACAAGGAGCCCCGAAACCACCAGCCCAGGTGAGTCGGCGCGGGGCGGGGGCGCGGGCCAGGCGCGGCCCCGGGTGGGGACAGTCCGCCTTGGTGGTGCTGCGTGAGAAACCCTGTCACCCGCGTGCTGGGGAGCTTGGCTTAGGGAAACTTAGCCTAGTCTAAGGTGCCCAGGGGCAAGGGAGGCTTAGGGCAAAATTGTTGGGACTGGTTTGGATAGGAAGACTTGGGAAGAACAAGGTGACCCAGAGAGAAGAGGAGGACAAGGGCCACTGTGAAGGAAGGAGGGTCAGGAGAGCCGGGGGGGTGGGGGGGGCGGGGCCTGAGGAGGCCTCCAGGCGGACGATGACCGAAGGGGGCTGGGCTGTGTGCCTCTGACAGAAAGGACCCATCCCTGTTCCCTCCCCAGGCCGGCCAGCCTGGCCCCGGCTGGGACAGGATTCCCAGGGTGGCTGCTAGGCTGAGACCAGCAATCTCCACACTTGCCAGCAGGTCACAGACCGCCCAGAACTCTCATAGTCAGAGGCTGCAGCTCAGGATCAGCCCCACCTAGGCAGTGTCTTCGTTTGCAGAGCTCTGTGCGTGGCCCTGGTGGGTCCCCAGGTAGGGTGGCTTAGGGTGACATCCTCTTCCAGGCTCCTTCATTCTGCCAACAGTTCTGTTACATACACATAATGTGATGTCAGCCATGCCTGGACTTTTGCCAGGGAAAAACAGGTGAGTCAGTTGCAACCCTACCTTTGAGATCCCAAAACACAGATGTTTAGGATGATAAAAATCAGAACAGAGGAGGTGGTCAGGGATTTGTTTGATCAGGACAGGGGTTTAAGAAGCTGGGTTTTTCAGATAGAACAGGAGTTTGGGGCTGCATCACTCTGATGTGCATCACCGGTTGCAGGGAGTCGCACTGTGACCTGGAGGCCAGTGTGGTGGCTGGTGTGGGCCCTGTGCATGCCCTGCCCAGCGCTTGTCTGGAGAAGGTGGAAGAACAGCCAGAGGACGCAGACAATCAGCGGAATGCGACTCGAATGGGCAGTCAGCCCTTGGACCCCAGCACCGCTGCGCACGTTCCGGTGCCGCTGACCGGGCCTCCCGGGGAGACCACGGTCGTTCCCAGTGAGTATCTCCCCACAGCAGCTAGGCGGGGCCTCCCTTGTGTGGGCCCAGTTTGTGTTCCCTCTCCCCCTCCTGCTCCGCAGCGGCCACCTGGGGACTGAGCTTGCCTCTGAATCGCTCTCAGCTGGAGAATCTTTGTTGTCGGCATCTGTGTCTCCATGTCCCTTTGCTTTCCAGGGCCCCAGAGGAGCACCGTCACTGTTACATGCCACTTAAGCCTTAGCCTCCTCCCTTCCAAAAATATTTGCAAGTTCCCAGGCAAGTGCCAGGCATGGTATTAGTGCAGAGGCCCAGCAGGAGGGAGCGTGACTGGCTGTCCTCGTGGGGCCCAGAGTCTCGCCAGGAAGACAGACCACAGCATGGTTACAGCTCTCCACAGTTGCACCAGTGCTGCTGGGAACTATGGCCACAGGCCAGACTGAGGTTGGGAATTAGCAGGGGAGAGGAGGAGGGTGTCAGGGTGGTGGTCTTCCATGCTGCATGGTCCGTGCTCTGCAGTTCCTCCCGGGCCTTTGCTTGAGGTCCTGAAGGAACGGTGGTTCCACAACTGACCATGTTCAGGCACTGAGGGCACAGGATAATAAAAATGTCAACCTCCCAGTTTCAAAGACTAGCCCCTCACACTATGTGTAAGTGCACCGGTGTTTCGTGAGCACCAAGAAGAGAGAAAACATTCCCAGGGGCAGGGCTGACGTGGAATTCCAGATGAAGATACAGTCTCAGGCAGACCCAGATGCTGCCTCCTGCCTGCGCGTGTGCAGACCTGTCCACGCACAGATGCAGGCACACACACGTTCTCTCACCTGGGGTGCTCTCACCTGAGGCTGATGGACCCGTGCCCTGTGCCGGCTGTGATAGTGCAGTTGGATGCCCTGGCTGCTGCCTTCCCTACCTCACTGCTTCCTTGGCAGGAAGCGTTCCTTGGTCCCTTGTGTTGTCTCACCTCCCAAGGTGGTGGTGTGTGTGTTTCCCCAGACTCCCAAAATGAGCCCCTGGGTATGATTCTTTCTGGATTAGCTTGAGGGTCCCACCTGGCTTTTGTCCACAGAAACCTAGGTGTGGCCCCTCCTCCCTAACCCCAGCAACTGCTGATCTTTTTTTTTACTGTGTCTGTCATTTGCCTTTTCCGAATGTCATATAGTTGGGATTGTATAGTACGTAGCCTCTTCAAATTGGCTTCTTTCACTTACCATGTTCCTTTAAGGTTCCTCCATGTCTTTTCATGACTTGATAGCTCATTTCTTTTTTGTGCTGAATAATATTTGGTTGTTGGGGTGGACCACAGTTTATTTATCCATCCATCTGTTGAAGGACATCTTGCTTGTTTGGAAAATTGGCTGTATCACTTTACATTCCCACCAGCAATAAATGAGAATTCCTATTGTTTCACATTCCTCTCCAACAGTTGGTACTGCCCATGTTTTGAATTTTCTCCATTCTAATAAGTGTGTAATGATATCTCATTTATTAGCTTATAATTCCTTAATAACATGATGTTGGCTTCTTTTAATATGCTGATTTAATATCTGTATATCTTCTTTGGTTCAGTTCAGTTCAGTCGCTCAGTCGTGTCCGACTCTTTGCGACCCCATGAATCGCAGCACGCCAGGCCTCCCTGTCCATCACCATCTCCCGGAGTTCACTCAAAGTCACGTCCATCGAGTCAGTGATGCCATCCAGCCATCTCATCCTCTGTCGTCCCCTTCTCCTCCTGCCCCTAATCCCTCCCAACATCAGAGTCTTTTCCAATGAGTCAACTCTTCACATGAGGTGGCCAAAGTACTGGAGTTTCTGCTTCAGTATCATCCCTTCCAAAGAAATCCCAGGGCTGATCTCCCTCAGGATGGACTGGTTGGATCTCCTTGCATTTTTCTTTGATTTAGTGCCTATTTAATATCTTTTGCCCACTTTTAAATATTTTATTTTAAAAAAATTGTAGAGATTTAATTTTTTTAAAGAGCAGTTTAAGTTTCAGAACAAAATTGGGAGGAAGGTACCAAGATTTCCATACACTCTGCCCCACACATGCAGTAGCCTCCCTATTACACATCAGAATGGTGCTTTTTTTTTTTAACCAAAAATGAAGCTACACTGACACTTCACAGTCACTGAGGCCACAGGTTACGTTACAGTCCACTCTCGGTAGTGTGTGCTCTGCGGGTCTGGGCAGATGGGTAGTAGGGTACATCCATCATTGTATGGCCGCACATACGGCATGTCCTCAGTGCCCTGAAAATTCTCTGTGCTCTGCCTCTTCATCACCCGTGACTCCCACCACTGATCCTCTCATTGTCCTCCTTGTTTCGCCTTTCCCAGAATGCCGTACAGTTGGAAGCTCACAGTATGTGGCCTCTTCAGATTGACTTTTTTCACTTACCAACGTGCAGTCTAAGGGTTCTCTATGTCTTTTCATGGTTTGATAGCCATTTTTTTTTTCAGTGCTGAAGAACATTCCATTATGTTATTATTCAGGGCCTCCCTGGTGGCTCAGCTGGTGAAGAATCTGCCTGAAATGTGGGAGACCTGGGTTCAACCCTGGGTTGGGAAGATCCCCTGGAGAAGGGAACGGCTTCCCACTCCAGTATTCTGGCCTGGAGAATCCCATGGACTGTATAGCCCACGGGGTCGCAAAGAGTCAGACATGAGTGAGTGACTTTCAGTTCAACATTCCATTATTTGGATGCATCTTAGTTTATCCATTCAGCTACTTGAGAACATCTTGGCTGCCTCCAAATTTTGGCAATATGAACAAAGCTGCTATAAACATCTGTGTGCACATTTTTGTGTGGACATAAATTTTCAGCACCTTTGGGTAAGTACTAAAGAGAACAATGGTTGGTTCATATGGCAAGAATATATTTAGTTTTGAAGAAACCACAAAACTGGCTGTACCATTTTGCGTTCCCACCAGCAGTGAATGAGAATTTCTGTTGCTCCACATTTTGACAGCATTTGGTATTGCTAGTGTTCCAGAATTTGGCCATTCTAATTTGTGTGCAGTGGTATCAGATTGTGTTAATTTTCATTTCCTTGGTATCATTTGCTGTGGAACATCTTCGTATGCTTATCTACCCTCTGTATATCTTCTTTTGTGAGATGTCTGTTAAGGTCTTTTGCCCATATTTTATTTAGGTAGTTATTTTTATTGTTGCGTTTTAGGAGTTCTTTGTATATTTTAAATAACAGTCTTTTATCTGATGTGTCTTTTGCAAACATTTTTTCTCAATTTGTTGCTTGTCTTCTCATTCTGTTGATGTCTTTTATAGAGCAGAATTTGTTAATTATCTCCTAGGAATGTTATTGGAAAATATATTGATGCTAGGAAAGACTGAGGGCAGGAGGAGAAGGGGGCAACAGAGGATGAAATGATTGGATGGCATCACCCACTCCAGGAGATAGTGAAGTCTGTAGTCCATGGGAAGCCTGTCCTTCACTATCTCCTGGAGTTTGCTGCAACTCATGTCTACTGAGTCAGTGATGCCATCCAATCATCTCATCCTCTGTTGCCCCCTTCTCCTCTTGCCCTCAATCTTTCCCTGGTAGCTCAACTGGTAAAGAATCTGCCTGCAATGTAGGAGACCCCAGTTTGATTCTTGGGTCGGGAAGATCACCTGAAGGGATGAGGTACCCACTCTAGTATTCTTGGGCTTCCCTGGTGGCTCAGACAGTAAAGAATCTGCCTGCAATGTGGGAGACCTGGGTTTGATCCCTGGGTTGGGAAGATCCCCTGGAGAAGGGAGTGACAACCTTTTGAGTAATCTTGCCTGGAGAATCCCCATGGACAGAGGAACCTGGTGGGCTACAGTCCATGGATTGCAGAGTTGGACATGACTGAGCGACTAAGCGCAGGGAAGTCTGGCATGCTGCAGTTCACGGGGTTGCAGAGTCAGACAGGATTTAGTGACTGGACAGCAACAGGAGTGTTATAATTTTGCATTTCGTTTAGGCCTCTGAGCCATTTTGGGCTAGTTTTTGTGATGAGTGGAAGTCTCTCTAGATGATCTGTTTTTATCTTGCGTGTGGATGTCCAGTTGTTCCAGCACCATTTATTGAAGAGACTTCGTTCCATTGCATTGACTGTAATTTGTGGGAGTCTCTTTCTGGACTGTCTCTTCTGTTCGGTGGATCTGTTTGCTCATTCTTTCATGAGGACCACACTGTTTTGAGTACCATGGCTGTGTAGTAAGTCTTGGGCTTCTCTAGTGGCTCAGACGGTAAAGCATCTGTCTGCAATGCAGGAGACCTGGGTTCGGTCCCTGGGTTGGGAAGATCCCCAGGAGAAGGGAATGGCAGCCCACTCCAGAAGCTGGGTGACGCTGACCCTCTAACTTTGGTCTTCTTCGATATTAAACTGTTGACTATTCTGAGTCTTTTGCATCACCTGATAAAACTCTAGAATCACTTTGCTGATACCCGTGAAACAACTTGTTGGAATTTTTATTGAGATTGCCTTGAATCTATAGATCAAGTTGGAAAGAACTGGCAACTTGACAATATTGAATCCTTCTATCCATGAATAAGGAAAGCCTCTCCATTTATTTAGCTCTTTTATTTAATTCATTGGAGTTTATAGTTTTCCTCATAGGAGAAAATTTGTACATATTTTGTTAGATTTATACTTAAGTATTTCATTTGAGGGGATACTAATGTGCATAGTGTTGTGTTTGTAATTTTAAATTTCACTTGTTCATTGTTGGTATATAGGACTTTTGTGTGTTAACTTTGTATCCTGAAAGCTTGCAGGAATTTTTGTTTGATTCTTTCAGATTTTCTAAATAGTTGATCAAGTCATCTGCTAACAAATATAGGTGGTTTTTTTTTTAGTCTTACTTACCAATCTGTCAACTTTTTATTTCCTTTTTTTTTTTTCCTTATTGCGTTAGTGAGGACTTCCAGTATGGTGTTGAAAAGGACTGGTGAGAGGGGGACATCTTTTTCTTGTATGTGATCCTTTTAAGACAGCTTTGAGTTTCTCACCATTAAGTATGATGTTAGCTATAGGGTTTTTGGTACATAATCTTTATAAAGTTGAGGAAATTCCCCCTATTCCAATTTACTGAGAGTTTTTGTGATGAATAGGTATTGGATATGTCAATGCCTTTTTTTTTCCTTTGTACCTGTTGATATGAGCATATGATTTTTGTTTTTTAGTTTGTTGATGTGATGGATTATATTAATTGATTTTTGATTCTTGGACCAGTCTCTCTCTCATACCTGGGATTAATTCCACTTGGTTGTGGTATATACTTATTTTTATACTTTTTTTGGATTTGATTTGCTAATGTTTTGTTTGTGAATTTTTAATCTATATTCATGGGAGATAGTGATGTTTAGTTTCCTTGTGATGTCTTGACTGGTGTTAGTATTAGGGTAAAATGCTGGCCTCCTAGAATTTGATCAGATTTGCTTCTATCTTCTGAAAGAGATTGTAGGGAATGGCTATGATTTCTTTCTTAGGCATTTTGTAGAGCTCACCAGTGAACCCATCTGGGCCTGGTGCTTTCTGTGCTAGAAGGTGAGTATTGATTCAGTGTTTCACTTTAAAAGCTATAAATATATTTAAATTATCTATTTGTTCTCGTGTGAGTTTTGGCAGATTGCATCCTTCCAAGGAATTGGCTCATTTCACAGTTTATCAAATTTGTGGGCATAGAGTTGTTCACAGTATTAATTTATTATCCTTTTAATGTCCATGGGATCAGTAGTGATGTCTCCTCTTTTATTTCTGATGTTAGAAATTGTTGTTTTCCCTCTTTTATTTTAGCCTGGCTAGAGGCTTATCAGTGTTATTAATCCTTTCAAGGAACCAGCTTTTGGTTTCATTAATATTCTCTACTGCTTTCAATTTCATTGATTTCTGCTCTAATTATCATTATTTCTTTTCTTCTGTTTCCTTTGGATTAAAATTCCTCTTCTTTTTCTAGTTTCCTAAGGTGGACACTAAATTATTGATTTTGGATTTTTATTTTCTAACGTAGCTAAAAATTTAGCTACATTTATTAGCTATAAATGTATCTATAAATCAGTGTTATAAATTTCCTTCTATCCAACAAACTTTGTTAAAATTGTGTTTTCATTTAGTTATAAATATCTTACAGTTTCTCCTGGAATGTCTTCTTTGACTCTTACGTTATCTAGAAGTATGCTATTTAATTTTTGTGTACTTTGAGAATTATCTTTCTGTTACCAATTTCTAGGTTTACTTCATTGTGGTCTGAAAACAGACTTTTTGCCCACGTTTTAATTAGGTTGTTTTCTAATTGTTGACTTTTTAGAGTTCTTTGTATAATTTTAATATAAGACCTTTATCAGATATGTGATTTGCAAAAATTTTTTCCCAGTTAGTGGCTTTTCATTTTCTCAAAGTTGGTGTCTTTGTCACTCATGGGAGGGTTAGCTTGGTCCCTATTATTACTTCTGCTGGAAGCAGAATTTTGGGCTGTTGGCTTTTATACGTTAATTTTGTGTCCTACTACGTTCCTGAATCCTCAAATTGTTCATTAGTTTTAGCATTGATTGTCTCCCCCCACCCCCAAGTATATTATATAATACTTTGCAATACAGTTCTAACTATTCCTTTCTAAATCTTAGGTGTTCCTTCCTTGGTTTTTCTTTCTTTTCTGCTGCCTGGTTGCACCAGCCAATACACTAACATTGGCGTTAGTGGGTCCCCTTACCTTGTTTCTGCCTACCTAAGTAAGATTAGAGTTTTGGGCTTGAGAGATGTGTGTGTGTGTGTGTGTGTGTGTGTGTGTGTGTGTGTGTATGTATATAAAGTCATGCTATAGTATTCATTAATTCCTATTTCAGTAAGTATTCTTTTATCTGAAATAGATGTTGAATTTTGTTGAAGACCTTTTCAGCATCCATAGAAATTACATAGTTTCTGCTTACATATGGGGATTTATAGTAAAAAGCCTTCAGATCTTGAACTGTCTTTGCAATCTTACAAAAAAACTACATTAGGTTATACTAATTATTTTTTATGTGGTGTTGGATTCTGTTTGATTATACTTTATGGAGGATTTTTGGATTGGTATTGAGATGTGTTCTGCAACTTTCCTACATTATAGTCAAGTGTCATAAGGTTTTGGTGTTAATGCTATATAGTTATTTCTTGTTTAACCTCACTAATCCATTCCTAAAAATCAAATATTGAACTGGGGGTCCAATTTGCCATTATTTTAAGTGGGAAAAATTTAATGTACTGTAAAAACTTTAATGTATTATAATTGGTTGTACTCAAAATCCCCAACCAATTTCTTAAAATAGAAGTCAAGCACAGTTAATGACTGAAAAGTAAAAACTATCATATTAGTACATGAAACACTTAATATATTGTTTCCTGATGATGACAGTTGAAATAGCTGTTAACAAGCACTAGCTCTGGACACCTCCTTCAGTGAAACTCACACTTTTCCCAAACATCCACACATGATTCTGATAGCTAACCAACTGATTTTGGAATCATGCCTGAAGGTTTTCTCCCACATTAAAAGAAAATGTTTTGCATTCGGGATTTATACATTTTTCTTACATAAACATCAGTCAAGAAAAAACCTCAACAACATTGTAATGAGAGATACATATATTCTCCTGAAGTGGGATTATTATATTGGGTTGGCTCGAAGGTTTATTTGAGTTTTTCCATTGATTTTACTTTTTGGCCAAGCCAATAATGGACAGAAGTGCCTGGCGGCCTACAGTTCATGGGGTCACAAAAGAGTTGGACACAACACATGGGCATCACCACATGGTCAACATCAAAATCAGATTGATTATATTTTTGCAGCCAAAGATAGAGAAACTCCATACAGTCAACAGAAACAAGACCAGGAGCTGACTGTGGCTCAGATCATGAACTCCTTATTACCAAATTCAGACTTACATTGAAGAAAGCAGGGAAAACCACTAGACTGTTCAGGTATGACCTAAATCAAATCCCTTATGGTTATACAGTGGAAGTGAGAAATAGATTTAAGGGCCTAGATCTGATAGAGTGCCTGATGAACTATGGAATGAGGTTCGTAAAATTGTACAGGAGACGGATCAAGACCATCCCCATGGAAAAGAGATGCAAAAAAGCAAAATGACTGTCTGGGGAGGCCTTAAAAATAGCTGTGAAAAGAAAAGAGGCGAAAAGCAAAGGAGAAAAGGAAAGATACAAGCATCTGAATGCAGAGTTCCAGAGAATAGCAAGAAGAGATAAGAAAGCCTTCTTCAGTGATCAATGCAAAGAAATAGAGGAAAAGAACAGAATGGGAAAGACTAGAGATCTCTTCAAGAAAATCAGAGATACCAAGGGAACATTTCATGCAAAGATGGGCTCAATAAAGGACAGAAATGGTATAGACCTAAAGAAGCAGAAGATATTAAGAAGAGGTGGCAAGAATACACGGAAGAACTGTACAAAAAAGATCTTCACGACCCAGATAATCATGATGGTGTGATCACTCACCTAGAGCTAGACATCTTGGAATGTGAAGTCAAGTGGGCCTTAGAAAGCATCACTACGAACAAAACTAGTGGAGGTGATGGAATTCCAGTGGAGCTGTTTCAAATCCTGAAAGATGATGCTGTGAAAGTGCTGCACTCAATATGCCAGCAAATTTGGAAAACTCAGCAGTGGCCACAGGACTGGAAAAGGTCAGTGTTCATTCCAATTCCAAAGAAAGGCAATGCCAAACAATGCTCAAACTACCGCACAATTGCACTCATCTCACACGCTAGTAAAGTAATGCTCAAAATTCTCCAAGCCAGGCTTCAGCAACACGTGAACCGTGAACTCCCTGATGTTCAAGCTGGTTTTAGAAAAGGCAGAGGAACCAGAGATCAAATTGCCAACATCTGCTGGATCATGGAAAAAGCAAGAGAGTTCCAGAAAAACATCTATTTCTGCTTTATTGACTATGCCAAAGCCTTTGACTTTATTGTGTGGATCACAATAAACTGTGAAAAGTTCTGAGAGAGATGGGAATACCAGACCACCTGACCTGCTTCTTGAGAAATCTGTATGCAGGCCAGGAAGCAATAGCTAGAACTGGACATGGAACAACAGACTGGTTCCAAATAGGAAAAGGAGCCCATCAAGACTGTATATTGTCACCCTGCTTATTTAACTTATATGCAGAGTGTATCATGAGAAATGCTGGACTGGGAGAAATACAAGCTGGAATCAAGATTGCCAGGAGAAATATCAGTAACCTCAGATATGCAGATGACACCACCCTTATGGCATAAAGTGAAGAGGAGCTAAAAAGCCTCTTGATGAAAGTGAAAGAGGAGAGTGAAAAAGTTGGCTCAAAGCTCAACATTCAGAAAACGAAGATCATGGCATCTGGTCCCATCACTTCATGAGAAATAGATGGGGAAACAGTGGAAACAGTGTCAGACTTTATCTTTTTGGGCTCCAAAATCACTGCAGATGGTGACTGCAGCCATGAAATTAAAAGACGCTTACTCCTTGGAAGGAAAGTTATGACCAACCTAGATAGCACATTCAAAAGCAGAGACATTACTTTGCAGACTAAGGTCCGTCTAGTCAAGGCTATGGTTTTTCCTGTGGTCATGTATGGATGTGAGAGTTGGACTGTGAATAAGGCTGAGCGCCAAAGAATTGATGCTTTTGAACTGTGGTGTTGGAGAAGACTCTTGAGAGTCCCTTGCACTGCAAGGAGATCCTACCAGTCCATTCTGAAGGAGATCGGCCCTGGGATTTCTTTGGAAGGAATGATGCTAAAGCTGAAACTCCAGTACTTTGGCCACCTCATGGGAAGAGCTGACTCATTGGAAAAGACTCTGATGCTGGGAGGGATTGGGGACAGGAGGAGAAGGGGAAGACAGAGGATGAGATGGCTGGATGGCATCACCGACTTGATGGACGTGAGTCTTAGTGAACTCCAGGTGTTGGTGATGAACAGGGAGGCCTGGTGTGCTGCGATTCATGGGGTTGCAAAGAGTCCGACATGACTGAGGGACTGAACTGAACTGAACCGAGTGACTAAACAACAGCAGCAATAAAGATAAGAGGTGACCTGCTGAGAAATGTCACTGGAGGAGATGGTCTGTGGATAAACGTATTGCTGCTGCTGCTGCTAAGTCACTTCAGTCGTGTCTGACTCTGCGACCCCATAGACGGCCGCCCACAGGCTCCCCTGTCCCTGGGAATCTCCAGGCAAGAACACTGGAGTGGGCTGCCATTTCCTTCTCCAGTGCAGGAAAGTGAAAAGTGAAAGTGAAGTCGCCCAGTCGTGTCCGACTCTTCGAGATCCCATGGACTGCAGTCCACCAGGCTTCTCTGCCCATGGGGTTTTCCAGGCAAGAGAGTACTGGAGTGGGTTGCCATTTCATTCTCCAGGATATACCTATTATTGATCCGTAAAAACAATTAGAATGTTTGATTCCATTTATTTTCTGGGATAGTTTAAGTAGCATTAGGATTACTTGGTCTTTAAAGATTTAGTATAATTCCTTTGTGAAGTCATCTGCGTTTTGTTTTTGTTGTTGGACAGTCCTTGATAATGTATGTGCCTCTGAATAGATACTGGTCTATTTAAACTTTTTAAAAAATCTCCTAAGATCAATGTGATAAATTATAATTTCCGTAGAAATGATCCTTATATTTTAGGTTTTCCAGTGGATTTACGTCGATACAAAGAAATGGCTTCAGTTTTTAAAACAGTTTCCTCTGGTTCAGTGTTTTTTTCCCCCTTCTCATTTTTTATCCTGTATATTTTGTATTTTCTCCTTTTTCTTGATTAAAATAGTTAATAGTTTATAAATTTTGTGGATTTTTATAAACAGAACCAGCATCTTTATTAGTTCTATTAATATTATGTTTTTAATCATTTTCCCCCTAATTTTATTCTCAGTATTCCCTCCTATTGCCATTTTGTTCTGCTTTGTCATTCTTTTCTACCTTCCTCAGTTGGGGGCTTAGTTTATTTTAGTCTTTAGTTTTTATTGTATGATTATTTAGGGTTGTCAATTTTCCTCTGGTTACTAATTTAATTGTATCCTATAGATTCTGATGTTTGGGACTTTCCTTTTCACCAGATTTTAAAAGAATTATGCAGTTTCAGTTTGTATTTCTCCTTAGTGTTCCTTCAGTTCAGTTCAGTTCAGTTGCTCAGTTGTATCCAACTCTTTGCCACTCCATTGCAGCTCACCAGGCTTTCCTGTCCATCACAAACTCCCAGAGTTTACTCAACTCATGTTCACGATTCAGTTGGGGGCTTAGTTTATTTTAGTCTTTAGTTTTTATTGTATGATTATTTAGGGTTGTCAATTTTCCTCTGGTTACTAATTTAATTGTATCCTATAGATTCTGATGTTTGGGACTTTCCTTTTCACCAGATTTTAAAAGAATTATGCAGTTTCAGTTTGTATTTCTCCTTAGTGTTCCTTCAGTTCAGTTCAGTTCAGTTGCTCAGTTGTATCCAACTCTTTGCCACTCCATTGCAGCTCACCAGGCTTTCCTGTCCATCACAAACTCCCAGAGTTTACTCAAACTCATGTTCACGAGTCGGTGATGTCATCCAACCATCTCAGCCTCTGCCACCCTCTTCTCCTCCTGCCTTCGGTCTTTCCCAGCATCAGGGCCTTTTCCAGTGAGTCAGTTCTTCACATCAGGTGACCAAAGTATTGGAGTTTCAGCTTCAGCATCAGTCCTTCTGATGACTGTTCAGGACTGATGTCCTTTAGGATGGACTGGATATCTACTTTAAGGAGTCAAGCGCCCTGCAGATGAACAGTTTTGTTTCTTGCTTTTCGGTGCACATGCCTTCCGCTTCCGCTCTTCCCTCTCGCTGTTGGAAGTCGCCTCCAGGGCTTGCCCCCATCTTGTGGGAGACTCAGCCTCTCACCATTAAGTATGATATTCATGGTCTCTTGTTTTTACGATGTTCTTTCCAGTTGAGGAAATTCCCCTTTATCTTTTTTTCCATAAGTTTTTATATTAAAATGGTGAATTTTATCAAAGTTTCTGCCTCAGTTGATGTTATCATGTGGTTTTTCTCCTGTAATATGGTAGTTTGCATTGATTGATCTTCAAGTATTGACCTGCCTTGCATCCCTGGGATACACTTGTGTATAATTACTTTATATATTGCTGATTTCTGTTTGAAAGTGTTTTGTTAGAGAGTTTGGCTTTTGTATTCATGAGAAATATTGCTCTATAGTTTTCTTTTTTGTACTCTTTCTGATTTTGGTATCAGAATAACGCTGATTCTTAAAATGAATTGGACAGTGTTTTTCATTATTTTTTTTGAGCAGATTGTGTAGAATTGCTGTTAATTCTTTAAATGTTGGGAGAAATTTGCTGATGAAACATTTCTCTATTAAAATTTAAAAATTACCCTTAATAGGGCTTGTTATCTAATCATATCGGGTGAGTGGCATTAGCTGGTGCTTTTGAAGGAATTGGCCCATTTTGTTTACGTTGTGCATTTTGTGTCTGTATCGTTGTCTGTTTTAGACAGGTTTTGGTCACTCAGTCATGTCTGCCTCTTTGTGACCCCATGGACGGTAGCCCGGCAGGCCCCTCTGGCCGTGGGATTTGCCAGGCTGGAGTGCGGGAGCAGGGTGCCGTGCCCTTCTCCAGTAGCTGTCTGTGGCATTCCCTTTTCTTTGATGTCACCATGATCTGCAGTGACAGCTGTTGTCTCATTCCTGACATTGTCACTTTGTGTTTTGTCTCTTTTTGTTAGTCTCACTAAAATTTTATTTTATTGATCTTTTCAAAGAAATGGGTTCTTTTTTTTAATTTACTTTTTTGTTTGGGTACACTGGACCTTCGTTGTGGCACTTGGCCTCTGGTCCCATGCCCAGGGTCAGACTTGGGCCCCTGCATTTGGAGCTTGGAACCTTAGCCCCTAGACCACCAGGGAGGTCCCCAGAATGGATTCTTATTTCATTTATTTTTCTCCAGCGTTTTTTTTTTTCCCAATTGCATTCCGCTTCTCCTCCCTGTTGTTTTATTGATCCTATGTGCTCTGGGTCTACTTTGTTCTTTATTAGCATCCTGAGGTGGGAACCTAGATGAAGTGTTTTCCTCTTTTCTAATGTACATGTTTAACGTTGTAAATTTTCGTCTGAATATTGCTTTAGCTGTGTCTCATAGATTTTGATAGGTCATCTTTACATTTTCAGTTTGGTTTAAAAAATTTCCAGATCAAATAACTATTTTTCTGTTCAGTTTTGTCAGTTTTTGCTTCATGTATTTTCCAGCTCTGTTGTTGAGTACATATACATTTAGAATTTTGTCTTCTTGAAAAACTTGACCCTTTTATCATTGTGTAATATGTCTCTCTGTACCTGATAAATTTCTTTGCTTTGATATCTACTTTATCTGATATAAATATACTCTTTTTTTAATTAATTATTTCCACATAAGATATATATCTTTTTCATCTTTCTATTTTTAAACTAGGTATATATTTATATGTTAAGTTAGTTTCTTGTAGACAGCATGTTGTTGGGTCATATTTTTCATCCATTCTGTCAGTTCTTTGTTTGGGGGAGGCCTATTTAGACAGTTTATGTTTAATATAATTATATATATTATAGCTTATATACACTGTTGCATATTGTTTATTTTTTCTATTTTTTATTTCTCTGGTTTCTTTCTTCTGCATTCATGTGAGTTACTTGTATATATTTTAGAATTCCATTTTGATTTATCTATAGTATTTTTGAGTGTGTCTCTTTGTATTGGTTTTTTGATGGTTCCTCTAAGTATTACATATACATAACTTGTCTCAATCCACTAGAGTTGCCCTTTTATCAGTTGGAATGAAGTATAGAAATGTTGCCTCTCTTTTTCCTCCCCATGTATAATTACACATATATTTAAGTACATCAATGTATGTGATAATTTTTGCTTCACTGTCCAGTGTAATTTAGAAAACTAAAGAGGAAAAGGAAAGTGTGCTGTATTTTCACTCTTTCTATTGTTCCTTATTTCTTCCTTCCTGATATTCCAATATTTCTTCTTTCATAGCTTACTTTCTGTTTGGAGGACCTTCCTTAGCCATTCTTTTAGGGTAGTTCTGCAGGTAAAAATTCTCTTAGTTTTCCTTCATCTGAGAATGTCTTGATTTTCCTTTCATTCCTGAAGGATATTTTCACTGGGTATAGAATTCTGGGTTGACAGTTCTTTTTCTTTCAGCACTTGAAAAAAACGTGTGCCTCATCCTTCTGACCTCCATGGTTTCTGATGAGAAATCCACTGTCATTCGAATTGTTTTCTTCCTATAGGTAAGATGTTGTTTCTCTCACTGCTTTCAAGATTTTTTTTCTTTATATTTCATAAGTTTGATTATGATGTATTTTAGCATGAATTTCTTTAGGTTTATTCTGTTTGGGATTCACTCAGCTTCTTAAATTTGTAGGTTTTTGTCTTTTCGCCAGTTTTGGAAATTTTTCATCCACATGTCTTTGAATGCATCTTCAGCTCTGCCCCCTTTCTCTTTTCTCTCCAGGACTCTGTTGACACGACGGTAGATCTTCTGTTGTAGTCCCAAAGGCCCCGAGGCTCTGTTTGTTCTTCTCAGTCTGCTTTCTCTCTGCTGTTCAGATCGAGTAGCTTCCATCGTCTATCCCCCATTTCACTAGCTCTTTCGTCTGTGCCCTCCATTCTGCTGTTGAGCCTGTCTGTGAAGTCTCTACTTTCAGTTACTATATTCACTTCCAAAGTTTATGTTTGATTCTGTATATCTTCTGTTTCTTTCCTGAGGTTTTTTTCTCATTTGTTTTGAGTGTGTTTTTACATCTGTTGAAGCATTTTTATGATGGATGCTTTAACTTCTGTGTTATCTTGGTGTTTATTGATTATCTTTTCTATTCAAATTGAGATTTTTCTGTTTCTTGGTATGACGAGTGATATTTTGATTGAACCCTAGACATTTTGGTAGTATACGAGCCTCTGAATGTTATTTAAATCTGTTTTTATTGGCCTGCTGTGACACCCTTCCAACAGGGACAGGGTTGGGGAACTGCCTCATTATTGACAGGTAGGAATGAAATGCAAGTTCCTCACTCAGCCTTCATTGACACCCAGTGGGAGTGGGCTCCTTGTCTGCATTGGGAATTCTAGTCACCCCTGGGCCTCCACTGATAGCATCTTGTCTGAGAGAGAGGGGAGGCCTTGTTATGGCTCCCAATATGGCCTCCACTGACACAGTAAGGGTTGATCTCGTTACCCCTGAGTGGTGGTAAAAGTATCGATTTTTCACAAAGATTCACTCTGGCCAATAAAGGGAAGGGGATCCTTCTTACCTCTGGAATTGAAGTCCAGGCTACATGAGCAGTCTTTTCTGACACTGCATGATTTGGAAGTTTTATTGTTACCACAGGGTGTGGGTATGAAAGTTCCTGCTTTCACACTTGGCTCGCTTGGCTCTCTTGAGACCCACTTGGCTCTCTCTGATGCCACCTCCAAAGCAAAATGGCTTTGGGGTACCTCAGTATAGCCTGGTGAGGGTGGGGGTCTAGGCTCCCCACTGGCCTCTGCTCATTAACCCTAGTGGAGGTGGGGCGCAGTTTTTTTTTTTCCCCCTGTGGTGTTAGTAGAGTGGTTTTGGCTGTAAGTTTCCCACCTGGTTAGGCTGTACCTTTCCTGATCCTGTTACTAGGGAGAGCTTTAACAAGCTTTCCTATTGGCAGTTCTGGGTTGTTGGCTTCTCTAGAACCAAGGATATATGAGGCTTCAGAGAAAACCCAGAAAAGAAAACCTGTTGTTGTGTTGTTCTTCAGGTTTCCAGATCCCCGCAAGTCTGCCTCCCTCTTCCCACCTTTCAGAATCTTCTAGGCTTGCCTTACATATGATGTCCAGGGGTTTTAGTTTGCTCAGAGGATGAATGAAAGAAGGCACTTCTGTTCCATCTCTCTGAAAGCTGAAGTCTTTGAGTTAATTTTTACATATGGCATGAGGTAAGAAAGGGTTGAGGTTCTTATTGCCCACCCCTGAACCATCACTGATGTCTACTTGCTCCCCTTCCGTTTGTTGGAAAGGCAGTCCTTTTCAATAGAATTACTTTGGTACTTTTGTCAAAAATCAGTTGACAGATGTTATTTCATTTCAGGAAAAATTTCTGGGATTACAGTTTTAAATGTTAGTTACATTGCATTGTTTTATTTTTGCTTTTCAGATGTTCCAGTTATTTAAATGTTGACTCTGCTTTGCCTGCCTGCTGTATGAATTTCTCTTTTACCCATCAGAAAACTCACTCCTTATGTCATATGTTTTTTCTTGGTTCATTTCACTCTGAAATTCCTTTCCCTTGCTGTAATTTCAGTCTTGTGTATTTTCCCTTGGACTTATCTGTTGTCTCCTTGTACTTTCTGAGATGATTTTTTTTTCTGTAACTTTATTTCTCAGATGATTTTGTCTCCTTTTTCAATTTCTCTCCTAAGTTCCCGTAGCTCTCATCTCATGTCATCTAACTGTCCACACATGTTTATTTTGAGCTTTTGGATTTGATTTGTGATGCTTTTTCTTACCAACGACTGTTCAGTTGTGTTTAGTACACGTTGGAAAGCTTTTGTCTGCTGTGCAGTTGTTTTTTGTGGAGTATTTCTATTACCTGAAAGTTTTTCATCCTCACTTTCTGCGTTCTTATCTAGAAGCTTTGTATGGATGTTGGGTTCATTTTTCTGAAAACGAGGAAGTATGTTACAATTTCTTGGACCAAAAATTACATGTGATTTTGGGAAGAGGAAGGGAGAGGTTTAGGCAGCTTAGTTGGTTTGTAGTTCAAGAACACTTTCTTATGTTAGTACAATGAAGCCCAGTTTCTTTTTCCGTGGTATCTAGTGGGAGTGTTTCTCTATTCTAATTCTAGATCTTCTCTGGAGGACCCTGGGTCTGGACACTTGTTTCTTCTTTCCTTCCATCACTGAGCCACTGAACTCGCATCTCTGATTGTCTTCTCAAGTTTGCCACCTGCAGTGCTGTGTACTTCCAGGCCTTCCTTTCAAGTCCTCAGAAGCAACCCTGACCTAGCAGGTCTCAAACCTGTTCTCAGAGTCTCCCTGCCTGGGCAGGGAAGAGGTGGTGTGGGGCTTCTTTCCTGTGGGTGAACAAGCTGATGTTTCTGTGTGCAGCATCAGTAGGGCCCACCTCGCGCTCCCTTCTCCATGCAGTCCTGGCCTGATTCTTCAGGTCAGCGTTTGCTTTCTCGCTGACATGTACATTCCGGCTTGTAGTTTCCTTATTTCCTGTATGCTGGAGGCAAGCACTGTGGATGATTTCTCCACCTCTCCTTTTCAGCCAGATGGGTTGTGGAGCATGTAGAGAGAAATTTAAGTTTGAGTGTGACTGTCTGCCAGTATCAACAGGAACCAGCCTCTTTTTAGTTTCTGCTGGATTTGTAGTTATGGCCACATTACACTTCTAATTTCTTTCTTCATTTTCTTCTTTCTATCCTTCACTCCCTTCTTCCCTTCTTTCTTTACTCTTTCTCTCCTTCTCTTGATAAACTCTTTTATTTCCCCCTAGAGGTTGTCAATTTTAATAGGTTACTAAAGTCTCAACTTTGGTGTTCTTAACCTTTTTATTGTATCTTTTCTGTGCCATTAATTTATTTTCTTATTTATTATTTCTTTTTTTCTGCTTTCTTTGTCTTTACTGTAATCTCTTTCCCCACTTATTAGTTGAATACTCAGCTGTGACACAGCTTTTCTACTTTGCTAGGGTGTTTAAAGCTTTAACTATTACTCTAAGAATTACTTTAATTTTATTTTACAAGTTATGAAACATCATATTTTTTTACTTCTAAATCTTTTCCAAGTTTCATTATGATTTGATTCATTAGTTATTTATAAGTACAGTTTTGAATTTATAAATAGCAGAGATTTCTTTAAAATTTTTCTGTTGATTTCTTTATTTTTTCTTGTATTTTATCACTCTTTGTATTTCAGGTCATCCATTTGGGTTTTTTTTTTTCCTTCTGCATGAAGAACATTTTTTTCTAATATGTTTTACTAAGGTCTCATGGCAGTGAAGGGCTTCCCAGGTGCCACTAGTGGTAAAGAATCCACCTGCCAGTATAAGAAATGCAGGTTCAATCCCTGGGTCAGGAGTATCCCCTGGAGTAGAAAATAGCAATTCTATTCAGTATTCTTATCTGGAAAATTCCACGGGCAAAGGAGCCTAGCAGGTCACACTCCACGGGACTGCAGAAAGTCGACACAGCTGAGCACCTGAGCCCTGGATGGTGGTGGTTCTGCAGGTCCCACTCCACGGGGCTGCAGAAAGCCCTGGATGGTGGTGGTTGTTGCTGTTCAGTTGCTCAGTCGTGTCTGACTCTTTGTGACCCCATGGACTGCAGCACACTAGGCTTCCCTGTCCTTCACCATGTCCTGGAGTTTGCTCAAACTCATGTCCATTGAGTCAGTAATGTCATCCAACCATCTCATTTTCTGTTGCTCCCTTTTCTTCCTGCTCTCAGTCTTTCCCAGGATAAGGGTCTTTTCCAATGAATCAGCTGTTGGCATTAGGTGGCCAGAGTATTTTAGCTTCAGCCTCAGCATCAGTCCTTCCAATGACTATTCAGGGTTGACTTCCTTTAAGACTGACTGGTTCCATCTCCTTGCCGTCCAAGGGACTCTCAAGAGTCTTCTCCAGCACCACAGATTGAAAGTATCAGTTCTTTGGTGCTCAGCCTTCTTTCATATCCATACCTGACTACTGGAAAAATCATAGCTTCGACTGTATGGACCTTTGTCGGCAAAGTAATATCTTTGCTTTTTAATACGCTGTCTAGATTTGTCATAGCTTTCCTTCCAAGGAGTAAGTGTCTTTTAATTTCATGACTGCGGCCACTGTCCACAGTGATTTTGGAGCCTAAGAAAATATAGTCTGTTACTGCTTCCACTCCTCCCCCACACCTTCTATTTGCCATGAAGTGAAGGGACCAGATGCCGTGATCTTAGTTTTTTGAATGTTGAGTTTTAAGCCAGCTTTTTCACTTTCTTCTTTTACCCTCATCGAGAGTCTCTTTAGTTCCTCTTTGTTTTCTATGTATCATCTGCATAGCTGAGATTATCGATAACTTCTCTGGGCAGTCTTGATTCCAGCTTGTGCTTCATCCAGCCCAGCATTTTGCATGATGTATTCAAACCAGTCAATCTTAAAGGAAATCTACCCTAAATATTCATTGGAAGGACTGATGCTAAAGCTGAAGCTCCAGTACTTTGGTCACCTGATGTGAAAAGCCTTCTCATTGGAGAAGACCCTGATGCTTGGGCAGGAGGAGAAGGGGGCAACAGAGGATGAGATGGTTAGATGGCATCATTGACTCAACAGACATGAGTTTGAGCAAACTCTGGGAGATAGTGAAGGACAAAGAAGCCTGGTGTGTTGCAGTCCATAGGGTCTCAAAGGGCCAGACATGGCTGAGCAACTAAACAATAATGAACTCTACATATAAGCCATTAAATAAACAGGGTGATAATATATAGCCTTGTCATACTCCTTTCTCAATTTTTCTCTCAGTTTGCCTGAAACATCCTTTTGAATTGTTTGTAAAAGCAGTTTCAATCTGTATGAAATTCTAGGCGGTTAGTTATTTCCTCTCAGCCTTTTGAGACCGCTCCGCTGTCTCCTGCTTCTGCTGTTTTCTGTTGAGAAGTTAATCATTGGCCCAAGCTGTTCCTTTGTGTGCCTCTGTCTTCTCTCTTTGGCTGCTTACATAAAAACCGTTTTATTATAGGAAATTAGGGCACTGAAAGTAGAGACACAGGCGTGACGAAGCCCCGCTTGCTGTCACTCAGCCTCAAGGTGATGGTCCATGTGCTGCCAATCAGGTTTCACTTGTTAGCTCCTTGTTTCTTTTAATCACTTTAGAGTTATCTGTGTCTGTAAGCATCTCTAATAATTAAGGATTTAACAATCACACTAGCATTATTACACCGACAAGGTTGATAATATTTTTTTCAATTCAGTCATATCTGACTCTTTGTGACCCCATGGACTGCAGCACGCCAGGCTTCTCTGTCCATCAGGGAGCTTGCTAAAACTCATGTCCATTGAGTCAGTGATGCCATCCAACCATCTCATCCTCTGTTGTCTCCTTCTCCTCCTGCCTTCAGTCTTTCCCAGCATCAGAGTCTTTTCCATTGAGTCAGTTCTTTGCATCAGGTGGCTAAAGTGTTGGAGCTTCAGCCTCAGCATCAGTCCTTCCAATGAATATTCAGGACTGATTATCTTTAGGATTGAGTGGTTTGATTTCTTTGCAGTCCAAGGGACTCTCAAGAGTCTTCTCCACCACAACAGTTCAAAAGCATCAGTTCTTCAGTGGTCAGCTCTCTTTATGGTCCAACTCTCACATCCATACATGACTACTGGAAAAACCATAGCTTTGACCTTTTTCAACAAAGTAATTCCTCTGCTTTTTAATATGCTGTCTAGGCTGGTCATAGTTTCTCTTCCAAGGAGCAAGCATCTTTCAATTTCATGGCTGAAATTACCATCTGCAGTGATTTTATAGCTCAAGAAAATAGTCTATCACTGTTTCCATTGTTTCCCCATCTGTTTGCCATAAAGGGATGGGACCAGATGTCACGATTTTTGTTTTTTGAATGATGAGTTTCAAGCCAGCTTTTTTCCCCTCTCTTCTTTCACTCTCCTCTCCTGAAGAGGCTCTTCAGTTCCTCTTCACTTTCTGCCATAAGGGTGGTGTCATCTGCATATCTGAGGTTATTGATATTTCTCCTAGCAGTCTTGATTCCAGCTTGTGCTTCATCCAGCCTGGCATTTCACAAAGTTAAATAAACAGGGTGACAATATACAGCTTTGACATACTCCTTTGCCAATTTGGAACCAGTCTGTTGTTCCATGTCCTGTTCTAAATGATGTTTCTTGACCTGCATACAGACTTCTTGAGTTCAAATTTTACCAGTTATCTGAAAAATAGCTTTTTACAGCTGGTATGTTTGAATCAGGATCCAAACAGGATTTGACCTAGCTTAATCTGTCTATGTCTGTTTTTCTCTGTGATTATTTTATGCATGCCATTTATCTGCTGAAATACTGTAGAATTTATCCTGTTAAATGTTCTGGATTTGGTGTCCTGTAGCACATTTTTCTATCCTTAGCATTCTTGTTATCTGGTTATTAGATCTAAAACAGGCCTTCTGAACCTTGGCGCTATTGAAATTTTGTTGGTGGTGGCTGTCTTGTGCGTTTTAAGATACTCAGCTGCGTCCCTGACCTTTCCCTTCTAGATGCCAGTAGCATACTGTAGTTACGACAACCGAAAAAAACCAAAAAAACAGTCTCTAGACATTGCCAGGCATTCCTTAAGAGGCGAAATAGCCCTTGTCTGTGACCCGCAGACCTTGACTCTGATCAGAGTGAAGACGCTAGGGAAGCTCCGCAGGTGCTCGTGTGCTGCCTCTCGCGCTCCATCAGGAGCCACACGGCACCTGCTGGCTTCCTTTGGGCAGCATGAAGATCGACCAGTGGATGTTGCCCGATCCATCCAGGGTGAGTTTCTCCACCAGCTTTCCCCTAGTGAACTGGTAGGTATTGATGATTGTCACCCAGATTTGTGATTTTATTTGATATTGTACAGTTGTGAAGTATAATTCCATCATGCTTTCTGAATTATTCCAACTTTTCCTATTCCAACTATTCCAACTTTTTCTGTAAGAAAAAACATTCTTCATCAACTTTTTGGTTACCCTGAAATACAGCAGGTATTTGTATATAGAAGACACATGCTTCATTCTGAATCTTTATGTATAAATTTTCAAAATAGCAAGTTGGTTCCTAGGAACTCCAAATACAGGCATTGAGAGCTTTAACAAAATGTATCCTTATGAATTGTTAGATTTTAACATGTTTGATGTGTTTAGGTCCTTTGGACTCACTGTTAGTTCTGATGCTCAAATTGTCCCATCTCTGGACAGGGCATGCCCCTTAAAGTTGGCTTTTAAATTTTTATTTATGTATTAAAAGTTTTCTTTACTTTTGTTTTTGTTTTTTTAAAGTTGGCTTTTTCACCTTCTCATAGCCTATTGTAGTCTTTGACAGCTTTCCGTTTTCATCTGTGACAACTCATTCCAGGGTCATTGTATTCCTTTCTTGCCCAAATGTGGAACTGGCTGTCTCTCCAAGGAGGGCTGTGTACTGGGCACCTGCTGTTTCTCCGGACCTCCCATCCCTGCCTTCAGGGTAGTTCTGCCTCCAGTGGCCTCACCCTCAGCTCCTCTTTGGAGGGCGGCCCTGGACCACTAGAGGTGGTCCCAGCAGCTCGGGGACTGGAAGGAGTGCTTCTCTGAGGGTTGACGACCCCAGGTGGCTCTCACTAGGGAAGGGGTTGGGAGGACGAAAACCCAGCCCTCTGGCTTCAGGTCTGACAACTTTGAAGCTTAGTTCAGACCCCAGGGTCCCCGAAGAAGCAGCTGATGCTGTGGCAGGACTTTATCTGAAACTGCACCCTCACTTGACCTTCTCTGCCCTGCTCTTTCTCGCTCCCACCTAGTTCTCTTTGGGAGTCTGTTGTCAGTCACTTGCACATGGACCCTCATTTCATGGTCTGCTTCTGTAGATGCTGATCTGAGATGCTGTGCTTCCTTTAATAAGAAATGGTGTTATTTACCCATATGATCTTTGCTGCTGAATTTTTACTGCTTTCAGGCTTGTGGGGACTTTTAAAATTTATTTTATATTTACTTTATTCTACATTACAATGCTGTATTGGTTTTGCCATACATTGACATGAATCAGCCACAAGTGTACACGAGCTCCCAATCCTGAAGCCCCCTCCCACCTCCCATCCCATATCATCTCTCTAGAATATACCATGTAGTCTTTTGGCATTTGTAATTCAAATGTAAGATCATAGGATTTTTACCTACCTACTTAGATTTTATATTTATCTCTTTTGTGTTACCCTGAAAAATTTGTATTTTTTTTGAGCAGTTTTAGTTTCAAGGTAAAAATTAAGTAGAAAGTATAAAGATTTGCTGTATACTCCCTACCCCTACATACACAGCCTCCCCCATAGTCAGTATTCCTCTCCTGGTGGTACATTTGTTACAGTCAATGAGTCCCTAGAAGCACATCATTTTCACCCCAAATCCATAGTTTACGGTAGGTCTCACTCTTGGTAGTGTATATTCTAATGATGTTGGACAGATATATAACTGTGTCATTTCAGTATCATACACAGTAGTTTCACTGCCCCTAAGTTCCTTCTTTTTGTCTTTTTACTTATTTGGTTTTTTAAAATAGTATTGTTTAAAAAATTGTGTTTTTTTGCTCGTACCATATAGAAATGCAAGCAGTTTTTGTCCATTGATTTTGTGTCCACCCAGAGTTGCCAAACACTCTCTTATTCCAAATAATTTTTCTGCTGTTTTCTGTGTAGACATATTTATACTGCCTATGATACATATTTTTTGACTTAACTAAAGTATATTTTTCACCTTCCAATTGTTAAATTTAACTCTTAATCTGTCTTTTGGTTTCTGACCATTACCTTATGAAACCTAATTGTACTGTGATTGGAGATGATGACATTCATGTAGGGTCATCTTTGAGACAAGAGATGACTGCTTTATGGTTTAGTGTGTAGTCAACTTTTGTAAATGTTTTATGTATGCTTAAGAAGAATATGGGGCTTCCCTGGTGGCTCAACGGTAAAGAATGTACCTGCAGTGCAGGAGCTGCAGGAGACGTTGGTTCAATCCCTGAGTCAGGAAGATCCCCTGGAGGAGGGCATGGCAACCCACTCCAGTACTCTTGCCTGGAGAATCCCATGGACAGAGGAGCCTGGCGGGCTACTGTCCACAGAGTCATGGAGAGCTGGACACGCCTGAAGCACCTGAGCACGCCAGCATGCAAGGGGGCTCTGTGGGCTTCCCTGGGCGCCCAGGGGGTGACGCATCTGCCTGCAAGGCAGGAGATATGGAGACGCAGGTTCAGTCCCTGGGTTGGGACGATTCCTGGAGATGGAAATGGCAACCCTTCCAGTATTCTTGCTTGGAGAATCCTATGGACAGAGGAGCCTGGCGGGCTACCTACTGTCCCTGGGGCTGCAGAGAGTCGGCCACGACTGAGGGACCGAGCAGCGACGCTGGAGCTGACTTTTCGTTGTCTTGTGGTGGCCCTCTGATGGTTTTTCTTATATTGTATTTTTCTGATGTGAATATACCTGGTTTTTTTTTTTTAATGAACGTGTGCCAAGTGTATCTTTTCTCATCTTTTGACTTCTAGACTTTATGTGGCCTTGTATTTGGGCCTGTCTCTTGGAAACTACATCTAACTGTATTTTTAAACATGTCACCTGTATAATCTCTGTCAGTCAGTAGCCAGGTTCCATCTGCTTGTATATATTGTGATTATTAATTTACTTGGACCTGCGATGTTTGTTCCAATTTTTCCTGTTTTTCTTCCTTCTGCTTACTTTTTAGTATTGAATAATTGCTTTCATGTCACATTTTCCCCTCTAATAGTTTATAAACTATAAATTCTTTTTCTGTTTTTAGCAGTTATCCTTTAATTCTATCATGCATGCATAACAAAATCTACAGTTATTTTTAAATTAAGTTCTAAGGCCTTAGAATAGCAACTGCAGTCACATTTTCCCCACTTTCCTCATTAGCATCCATCATTTTAGTCCTTCTTTTGCCCACAAAATAGAGTTTATTACTCTTTGGACTTGGTAGGGGTTCTGGACAAGCCTCCCCTAAATGTGTCATTTTTGCATGAGAATTATTTTTGAGCTAAAGGCAACCAAGACCCTGTGGTTCAAGAGAAACAACTGTTCTTGCTTTAACCACCTAGAAGAATTTAGATTAGAGATTTTTCCCAGGAAAGAGTTATTACCAGAGATAAGTGTTATCTAAATGGCCCTATCTCTTTGGAAGGGCAAGCACCTAATAACCAAAAATCTGCTCTGTTTTATGTTGTCTTATGAATGTCCTTAGAGGCCCCCATTGTTTAGCTTAGGGTGATATATATATTTATACACACACACACACACACACACACACACACACACACACTTCATTCTGCCTTTCTGTCTGAACCTCTCACAGATGTATGGTTCCTATATTTTTTCATGTTACTACTCTCATGTCAATTTAATTCTTAGACCAGTCAGAAGAACCTAGGGATGTAGAATAAAATTTTCTTCCTTCCCAACAACTGTGGGAAGGAGAGACTGTGTTTAGATTTACTGATTTCTTACATTACAGACTTTCCTTTAATAGCATTCTGTCTTCCTAAAGTATACACCTTCCTGCTATAACATTATACATGTGTTTCTAAAAATGCCATATGTTGAAAATAATAGGCCTTATTAAATTATTCAGGGTATGGCAACTCTTTAACCAGAACACTAATAAAAACAAGAATACACTCTGAATGCAAAATGATAGCAAAGTTGAATCTGTTTGCATTTGTTTCCAGTATCAAGCCTTCAGCCCTGCTTCTGCCTTGAGACGCTTTGCTCCCAGTAGAGACCAGTCTTGCCTTACACCAGTACCGCAGAGACCGGAGGGGAGCTTTGGGGACTGACGGGGGGCTCGCTTTTCTGTCCTCTCTCCCTGGGATTCTGCCCCTTATTCCCAGATATCCCATCATCTTCACCTCCAGTCTTGCATTGCTCCTCCCAGCAGGGGTGCTGCTCTCTACTTTTGCAGATGGGAAAGCGGCCCCCAGGCACAGGTGTCTCCCAAAGACTACAGCTTCTTGGGTTCTTTAAGCAGCTACATGTTTCTGTTCTGCTTTTATGATTGTAGTAGTAGGTTGAGTCCTTTGTAAAAAGCCTCTCTGTCATAGGCCATGGAAATGCTGGGCCAATTTTGTAGACTTCTATTGCTTGTTCATTTTTTAAAGACTCATTTTTAACATTTCTTTGCATATTTGTATTTAGTTCTTTTACAGCCTCATCTGAAGGCACTCATACCTGAGGTCCCTTGGGAATGATGCATCTGTTACTGGTTCTGCTGTCTTTCACCTGCCTCACTTCTTTCTGTGTTTGATGATAGAGTGCACATATAATTGACCATAATGCACCCTTTCTGAGTCAGGTTTTATGAGATAATTAAGCCCTGTAGAAAAAGAATGGTTTGGCTGCTTTTTCAATTCCCTCGAGGATGGTACATAGCTCTAGCAGAGAAATTCTTTGTACATGGTGGATGCCTTGGGACATTAGGCTTACATTCTCTTCAGATTGGCAACAGCCACCTTGGTCAGTGGGGATTCTCTAGGCAGATGGGGGATGTTCCTGCCAGAGACGACTTACCTGTGCTTTCCCAGAAGCCCGGGGCACTGCCGTCTGGACTCCCTCAGCCCCCTGGAGGGAGCAGTTTATTGTGGTGCCTCACTTTCCCTGCCTTACCCAGCTTTGGTTGGTCTTGTCCCCTCAGGGTGATTTTTCAGTTCAGCCTCAGTTTCTTAATCTGAAACCTGGAGGCACTGACACACGCCAGTGAGTGCTGCCGTGAGGGTGCAGCACCCGGGCCAGCTGGCGCACGGCTTTATCCAGGGAGCGTCCTGTTCCCCTCTTCACCCGCCCTCCCACGACCCATGTCCAGGCGTCTGGCTTGATTTTCTTCTGTTTCAGTGAATTTTTTGTTACTGTCAGGTCTCTTCTTTAAAATAAACTATTTCCAACAGTGAATCTCCTTAGTTGGTTGTAGCTCTTGTTTTGATCCTCTCCTTGTTTTCCTGGTCTGTTTTGATTTATTGCTGAGTCCTGTTGTTGTTATAGTCAATTTATTTCAGGAGAAGTATTTCCATCCAGGCTCTGGCATCTTTGTTCCATTCTTTTAAGCAGAAAAAAAAATCTTCGTTAAGTGTATATTGGTTCCTTTTCCCCAGTTTACTTGTCCTTCAGTTTGCTTACTTTTTTACTCTGGAAGAGTCCGAAAAGCTGTGATTTTAAATTTATAAATGTTTTCTTAATTTAAAAGTTACACATGCTCATCACTGAAAAAATATTTTACTGTTAACAGTATAGTGAAGAGAATTAAAATTGTCACTGGAAAGCCTTTCAGAGACCACAAGGTTCCTGTTCTTTTTGTGGTGCTCCTCCCCCTGTATATGTTATTTTCGTAGTTGAATCTCTCTGGTATATACAAGTGTTAGCCTGTCTTTTTTTTTTTAACCTTATCATAAGCTTTTGTCATTTAAGCTATTTGTATGGGCTTTTTAATATTCACAGTATGATGCTTCCTGTAAATGTTGCACACTTGGTTGATCTCCTGTGGTTATATGTTTCATAGTTTTTATTATTGTAAAAGAACTGATAACAAACACCTTTGTGAAGACAAATGTTTGCGTGCTTGATTTCCTTAGGAGATAATTTTGTGCAAATGAAATCAATAAACAGAATTGTTTTAGGGCTTTAAATAAGTATCGCCCAGTTGCTTTCTTAGAAGATGATACTATATAATTATGCCTTCAGCCAGGAAGTGAGTGGCGCTGGGTGGTGGCAGCTGGCAGTCCACAAAGCACTGAGGCTGCCCCGGCTCGAGCAGGCATCGCGTTCAGCCCGAGCCTCTTTCCTCTGGCTTGCCCGTTCGTTCTCTGTAGGACTTCAGAGTGGCCAGCAGTCGGGGAGGAAGACTGGAGGGAATCACCTTCGTTTCTGCTTATGTGCTTCTTCCAAGAAGTTAAAGTGAGGTGGATGGTGGGCGTTGGCTCTGAGTCACTGCACTGTCTCCCTGATACCCCTGGGGTCTCAGGAATCATTACTTGAAAAATTGAAACATACCTTAGCATAGTTAAAAATGAAGTGCTGCTGTGAGAAACATACTGTACCTGAAGAGCACAGTCTACTTGAAAAGCGCAGTGGTCACAGCCATTCTAACCCTGGGGAGTTTGACTTATGGCTGCCACGTGGGGGAGGGGCGCTGAGTGCAGAAGGTGCCTTTAGGGATGGGGGCGCCAGGAGTGAGGCACCGCAGGAGTGAGGGTGCGGACGAGGGGAGCGTGCGTCCTCCCCGAGTCAGCGTCCTGTGCAGTCAAGCCTGACCAGTAGGTTCTGGAGAGGGGCTGCAAGCCAGACAGGCCCTCTCTTTGCTGCCGCTGGCCCCGCCTGAGCCTCCTGCAGGGCAGCCCGGGATACCTTTTCTTGAGGCATGAGCCATGAACTGGGATGGGAGAGCCTACTGGCCCTGGTCTCTGGGGCTGAAGGTGCCTTTGATGTCCTTAGAGCCTCTAGATTAATGGCCCCTAGGAAGGCAGAGGGCTTCCCAGGTGGCACAGTGGTAAAGGATCCGCCTGCTAATGCAGGAGACGCCAGAGACTTGAGTGTAATCGCTGGATCGGGAAGGTCCCCTAGAATAGGAAATGGCAACCCACTCCTGTATTCTTGCCTAGGAAATCCCATGGACTGAGGGGCCTGGCGGATTTACAGTCCATGGGATTGCAAAGAGTCAGGCACAACCGAGCATTCACACACACAGGGAGACAGAGGTGTCCACAGCCAGGGACGCCCACCAGGCTTGGTGCTGCTCCCCAGAGGCCCTGGTGGAGGGAGAGGTGAGGCAGGGTCTCTGGGTCTTTGCAGCAGACAGCCAGATCCTCAGAGCTGGCTCGGCTCGGCATCGCCCACTTCAGAGGTAGTCTGGCTGTGATCAGACGGGGCTTTGTGTGAAGCTGTGTTCTTGGTCTCATGCCCTTCCCTGGTCGGGTCCACGAGCCTGTGGGGCTGGAGCTTGGCGGGTATTGCCCAGGGGTGACCTGCATGGTGTGGGTCTATGAGTTGCACCCCTAACTTGGTGGCCTCTGTGCTTGTAGGTGGTAACGTGGACCTGGAAAGCCAAGCAGAAGGAAAGAAGGAGGTGGAAGCCGATGGCGTGATGAGGAGTGGCCCCCGACCCATTGTCCCATACAGCTCCATGTTCTGCTTGAGCCCCACCAACCTGTGAGTCTTCCACCAGCCCATGTCCTGCTCTGTCTCCTAGTCCCCAGCCTGTGACCCATGTGCCTATGGCAGCAGGCGTGCTAGGCGTGACCCAGCCTGTGCTGTGTGTTAACATCTTGATAGATCATCACAGCTTCCCACAGAGCACATTCTGCTGTTGCCTCGCTTTGCAGGTGAGGAATGGAGCCACAGGGAAGCCTGGCATCCAGACATGCAGCCCATCCGTCTCAGTGGCAGAGCTGGGGCTTAAACCCAGACGGGCATCCCAGGCGCTTGCTTCTAACCCCCACTGCAGCCATAGGTCACCTCTGCGCGCACACACCCAGCTTCATGCTGCGTCGACAGCTTCCACTGGAGCTCACGAACACGCATCACCGGCACTCACGTGTCTGTGCAGTGTTCTCCCCTCTGTTTACATCATGCAGTCCCCACATGTCACTCGTCCACATACCACTCCAGCTGCCTCAGTAGCTCGACCGGTGTTCAGACAGTGTTCTAGTGTGCTGGGAACCACAGTGGTGAGCAGCACCGATGAGAGCTCATGCTCTAAGCTACGGGACAGTGGAGAGGCAGGCAGCAGACAGAGCACTGAGGTGGGGACATGAGTCACTACATGCTGGGAAGGGCTAGGAGGAAGCACAGAGCAGGGACTGGAGGTGTGCACGGGGGCGCTGCAGTGGGGAAGCGGAATTGGAGCCTGAGGAAGGAGAGGGGAGCCCGCCAGGCAGGGGTGCAGGCAGGTCACACGCGGACTCTCACCACGGGGCCGGAGCAGCAGCTCCCGAGGAACCGCCGCCTCATCCCTTTCCCATGTCCAGCCAGCCCCTCTGCCCTCGGTCAGCTAGCAGTCTGTCCACCAGCTCTTACCGCCCACCCTCCCCTCCTTCCTCTGCTCAGCATGCCAGTGTGGGGAGCTCGCTCTTTAGGGGTTGGGAGTGAGAGGGAGGCAGAGACAGGCATGGCCCCTGCCTTCAGCACTGACTGGTGTGTCCATCACGTGAGTACAGCGTGGGTAGGTAGGGCAGGGAGGTCTGGTGTCTGGGACCCTTCCTGGAGGGAGGGAGAGATCTCGGCCGAAACCTGAAGGGTGAGAGTCGAGGTGAAGAGGGAGGAGACAGTGTTCTCAGCGGGTGGAGAGAGCTTGCGATGGTCTCAACGTTAAAGACCTAGGGCTCCGAACAGCTGAAGGCAGTTGGGTGGAAAGCACAGAGGCACACAGAGCTGATGTGTGTTCTGTGGAGAAGTGGGATGACGTGAGAACCTAGAGAAGCTGGAGAGGCTGTGAGCAGTGGGGGTGAGTCTCGGTCAGACTGCACTGGAGCCCTTAGGTGGGGAGAATGGAGATGAGCCTGAGAGACCATCTGGAAGGTGGTCGTGGTGACTGGATGAGGGTGATCAGAGTGAAGAGGTTTGGGAGTGAAGTGCTTGGAGAGGAATTTTAGAGGCGGAATCTGCAGGATTTGATGGCAAAATAGAGGTGGAAGGGGGCGGAGTTGTGAAGGATGACAGCTAGGGTTTCTGCTTGATGGCTGGAGGCCTGGCTGTGCCCTGGAGCCCGGGGAAGCTGGCAGGGGCACGTGGCCAGCAGGACTTGAGGGTCTGAGGAGGGGTGGAAACTCAGCCACAAGATGGACTGATAATGTTGCTTTGAAAGAAAGAGGGACTGGGACGGAAGAAAGCCTGCGATGGAGCGTCGTGGGGGTGGAAGGAAAGCGTCTCAAAAGAGCAGCTTGGGGGTGAGGGGGCAGGAGCTGGGCAGCGGCGGTTGGGACAAAGAGCAGACAGGAAGGGACAGAGACGTGGTGTCCCTGGGAACACGGTGTTGGTGGGAGGAGAGGTGGCAGGGGCTGGTGGTGGAGGCTGGGCCCGCGGAGGCAGGAGGGGCTCTGAGAGCACGTCTTTGAGGGGCGGCAGTGGCGCCTGTGTGCTGTGCTTGTCGCCCAGGCTTGGCGTCGCATCCCCGAGAGGCCTTGCTGGCCTCCTGGTCACTGCCTCGGGCTGTGTCATAGAGGTGTTGGCAACTGAGCATCTCCCGTCCGTTTTTGCCGACGCTGTTCAGCGTGTCTTGGTTGCCACTGTGTCCCAGTCCATGATGGACCTGAACAGACCAGAGTATTCATTAGTGGTGCTGACTGGCGAGTGGAGGCAGACAGGTGACTGAAGGGCAGGTGTGCACACGCATCTCTGTGAGCTCCGACGAGGGTGCTGCGCCCAGCACTGGGGTCGAGAAGGGCTGCTCGGGGACCGTTGGTGCTCGGCTTCTACCCCACCCACAGCAGAGCTGGAAGCCTGTCCAGGGCATGGTAGCCCCACAGCACATAGACAGGCAGCCCTGGCTGGCCCCCAGTGGAAGTTAATGTGGCCAAAGGGCCAGACCAACCTGGCCTGCGAGCCATGGTGGCTGGCCCTGCCTGGGGTTTCTGCAGCCTTCCACCTCTCCCGCTCACTCCCAGGAATTTGGTCCCCGTCCGTCACCTGGCTGCTGTCACCTGAACAGAGGGACATTTGGCAGGTCTCAGCTCTCCCTGTGGGGAGGGCCAGGCAGGCCCTCCATCAGCCTCTGCTGGCCTGTGCTTTGCCTTCCAGGCTCCGCCGCTTCTGCCACTACATCGTGACCATGCAGTACTTCGAGATGGTCATTCTCGTGGTCATCGCCCTGAGCAGCATTGCCCTGGCCGCTGAGGATCCTGTGCAGACAGACTCGCCCAGGAACAATGTGAGCGCTGCTGTTGGGCTGTGGAGGGGCTGGTGCTGCCAGGGCCCTGTCTGCCCAGCAGAGTGTGGGGCTGAAGGTCTGGGGATGTGTCCAGGATGCAGTGAAGACCATCACTGCAGGGACCTCTCCCATGGGACGCTGGCCAGGCCTCCCCTCTTCCCCATGACCCTTGCCCATAGGCCCCAGGCCGATGGGTTATCTGTTCAGGCTCCTGGAAGAAGACATGGAGTTGCTGAACTGGCCCCGGCTCAAGCTTCCTGCCTTGCCCTTGAAAAAAGCCTCTTTTTGGTTCCAGGTGCTGAAGTACATGGACTACATCTTCACAGGTGTCTTCACCTTTGAGATGGTGATAAAGGTGAGACATGTGGTTGCTTTGGTGACTGCAGGGCTTTGCTCATCCCCCCTCATGACTGAGATGAAGGCATGTGGCGAGTGTGCCCTGGGCGTGCACACATGTGGGTGATGAGCCCACCTGCAGAGGTTGTTCTGTGGAGACATGAGGTCACATTTGCTAAGGATTCCCCGGTGTTCTGTCAGCCTCAGGAGAGCTCGTGAGTGCTGCCTGCTGGCAGAGACCCTTCTCTATGAGGCGGACAGCCTTCCCCCTCCTGTGTGGTACAAGCCCAGGTCATGCGGGGTTGTCTCAGCAGAGATAGAGGCCAGGACCTCAGCTAGAGGAAGGAGAGTGGGGACAGGACGGTGGCCTCAAGGCTCAAAGATTGCAGCAGGTGGGCGGAAAGGACTCCCTGGTGCCTGACTGCAGATGAAGCACGACCGTGCTGTGGCCCTGGTCCTTCTCTTGGTGTTGCTGAGGGCCTGTGCGGGTCCCACAGGTGCAGCTCGAGGAGGGAGGGGGTGCTCACATGGTGGCTCAGGGTGGCTTCTGGGCATGCTCACTTCACTTCTGTTGTGAATTCCTGGGGGAGGTGTTACTGCATTCTACAAACAAGGACACTGAGGCCCAGAAACAGTAAGATGCCTCCAGAAGTCACCGCTGCGAAGGGCAGCTCCACAGCACCTCCTCCTGCCCAGTGAGGCTGACCCTCCGAGGGTCTACAGGTGGTGAGCTCCGGGCAGGTGTGGCTGCAGCCTAGTGAGGCGGAGACTCACTCAGGCTCCAGAGGAGCTGGAGGCCCGGCAGGATCTCAGCCAGTCTTGGCCATGCAGAGTCACTGGGGTCAAGGGCGTGGAGATCTAGATGCCTATTGAGGCTTTAAGGGGCCATTAACTGAGCCATGTCAGTTCCCTGACAGGACGTGACCTGAGCCGTGGCCCCTCCCCTGACAGGACGTGACCTGAGCCGTGACCCCTCCCCTGGCGGGATGGGACCTGAGCCGCGGCTCCTCACCATGACAGGCGTGCCCGGGACCGTGACCCCTCTCCGGTGGGGGACGGAACATGAAACGGCGCCCTTCCTCTCACCGCAGGTCTCTGGGCTCTGGCTCTGCCTTTCTTTTCCGAAATATTCTGTCCCTTAAAGTGTGTTGTTCCCCTAAAGATGATCGATTTGGGACTGCTGCTGCACCCTGGTGCCTACTTCCGGGATCTGTGGAACATCCTGGACTTCATTGTGGTCAGTGGGGCCCTGGTGGCGTTTGCCTTCTCGTAAGTACCTGGGTCTGTTCTGCCTTGCTGGACCGCACCCCCAGAACTGTGATGAGTGTGGGGAGGGGGGGAGGGCCCCGGCCGCCATGCTGTCTCTCATCAGTCCCTGCTTGCTTGGGGCCGACTGTGAGGCTGGGAGGGCCTCAAGGCTCCCAGTCCCTGACACACCCTGCGCCTCTGAAATCGGACAGGCAGGCTCTGCCTGAAGGTGTCTGCCTCTTGCGTCCTACAGAAAACTCTTGGTGCCTTGAGGAGGCCGCACTAGTTGGTCAGCCACTGCGAGTGGGTGCAGCTGGCTGTCTCCTGTAGTGGGGGCTCCTCTGGTTTCTGTAGCTCCCTAGTGAGCAATACTCAGCCTGCTGTGGCTGGGCCTAGACTGGCTCCCTCAGACCCTGCACGGTGGTGAGTGGGGGCTTGGGTGGAGCTGGGGGCGGATTCTGGGGAGGTGGTTGCTTACCTAGACAAAGATGTAAGTAAGCTCCTCGATGGACAGCAATCCTGAGGGCTGGGGTCATCTCTGAGCCCGCGGGAGACCTCCTCACTGACTCTCTTCTCTTTGTCTCCTGTTGCTGGACTCTCGGTAGGAGCTTCATGGGGTAATGCCTTCCCTCTGTTCCCTCACACTGTCCCACATCACAGCACGCTGCGACCCCCATGTGGGCCGTTTCATCACCATGCCTCACCTCTGCTCATTTCCTCCACCATCTGGGCTGCATGCTGCCAGGAGCCATGTCCCCCGGCCACATGTCCCCACCTCACCTTTGGGGGCTGGGTTGGGGGCTGGGGCTGGGCATGGCCCCCCCTTGGTGAGCAGGGCATCCTGACTGAGTGCTGGGGGCTGGGCACCTGGGTCTGAAGGGCAGTGCCCACTCTGGGTGGGAGCTGTGTGACCCCAGCTGCCAGGATGTTGGATGCCCTGAGACACTTTCCCACTTGTCTCCTCTGGAAACAGGGCTTTCTTTGCTCTTTCCTTTCCACACTTCCCTGAAATGCCCAGCATCTCTGACCCTCATTGTTATAAAACAAAATTCAGCTGAGTGAATCTGAAGGTCTGATTGGGTTTATTCAGTGATTTGTGAAACAGGCAACATCCCATCTAGTAGTTAGATAGGCTGTACATGATGGGAACTGTGTAAAATGGAAGGCCTTTATAGACAGGGAGCCAGACAAGGTTTAACAAGAGGAAAGAAAGGATTGCTTCAGGCAGTGTTACCTCAATGGTGCTCACCAGGCTATTCCAGAAATGTCATTCCTGGGAAAGGTTAAAGAAAGTGAAAGTGAAGTCGCTCAGTCATGTCCGACTCTTTGCAACTCCATGGTAGCCTACCAGGCTTCTCTGTCCATGGGATTTTCCAGGCAAGAGTGCTGGAGTGGGGTGTCATTTCCTCCTCCAGGGAAAGGTGAGACTGCAGTTGAGTCCTGTCTGCTCTCCTGGGGCAGGGGGCTCCACTTTGGCCCTGTGTCTTTTTATGTTCCCTTCTTCTCCTTCTTCATTTTCCTTCTCCTCCTTTCTCTCTCTCTTACCCTCCTCTTTTTTTTTTTTTTAAACAGTTCTCTCCTTCTGATGCCTCACCTCTGCTCATTTCCTCCACCATCTGGGCTGCATGCTGCCAGGAGCCATGTCCCCCGGCCACATGTCCCCACCTCACCTTTGGGGGCTGGGTTGGGGGCTGGGGCTGGGCATGGCCCCCCCTTGGTGAGCAGGGCATCCTGACTGAGTGCTGGGGGCTGGGCACCTGGGTCTGAAGGGCAGTGCCCACTCTGGGTGGGAGCTGTGTGACCCCAGCTGCCAGGATGTTGGATGCCCTGAGACACTTTCCCACTTGTCTCCTCTGGAAACAGGGCTTTCTTTGCTCTTTCCTTTCCACACTTCCCTGAAATGCCCAGCATCTCTGACCCTCATTGTTATAAAACAAAATTCAGCTGAGTGAATCTGAAGGTCTGATTGGGTTTATTCAGTGATTTGTGAAACAGGCAACATCCCATCTAGTAGTTAGATAGGCTGTACATGATGGGAACTGTGTAAAATGGAAGGCCTTTATAGACAGGGAGCCAGACAAGGTTTAACAAGAGGAAAGAAAGGATTGCTTCAGGCAGTGTTACCTCAATGGTGCTCACCAGGCTATTCCAGAAATGTCATTCCTGGGAAAGGTTAAAGAAAGTGAAAGTGAAGTCGCTCAGTCATGTCCGACTCTTTGCAACTCCATGGTAGCCTACCAGGCTTCTCTGTCCATGGGATTTTCCAGGCAAGAGTGCTGGAGTGGGGTGTCATTTCCTCCTCCAGGGAAAGGTGAGACTGCAGTTGAGTCCTGTCTGCTCTCCTGGGGCAGGGGGCTCCACTTTGGCCCTGTGTCTTTTTATGTTCCCTTCTTCTCCTTCTTCATTTTCCTTCTCCTCCTTTCTCTCTCTCTTACCCTCCTCTTTTTTTTTTTTTTAAACAGTTCTCTCCTTCTGATCAAACTGTTAACCCAACTGAGAGATGTGATAAAAATTTTAGGTGTGTCAACTGTGCCGACTTAAAAAAAAGGACAATGTGAGAGTTGCAAGTTAAGTTTTATTTGGGGCAAAATGAGGACTGTGTCGTAGGAGATAACTTTCAGATAGCTCTGAGAAAGTGCTCCAAAGCAGCAGGGGGAAAGATCAGTAAATATGTGATTTTGGCGAAGGGGAGTCCGTGCAGTCAAGCACATACATTTTGCAGAAGGTTCTGCTAGTAAGAACTGGGTCAAAAACCGACTCCTGGAAATATCTGTCTGAAGAGCTGTTCTGCCAGCTTTTCCTAGAGCACCGAGGGCCTCATTTGTGCTCTCCGTCTGGAATTCCTTTCAGGCAGGTGTTGAAAGTCAGCAGCTGCAGCAGCTCATGATTTAATCCTTGCAGAGGTAGATGACAAGTGCCAATTTGTAGTTGATGTCTGAAAAAAAATTTACAACCTGTAAGTTGAGAGTTACCTTGTATTTGGCTGACAAAACTGAGGACTTGTGCCTGGGACACAACATCTCAGATAACTCTGAGAGACTGTACCAAAGAGGCAAGGGGGGAGCCATGAGCCATGATATGTAGGAGTTTTTGCAACAGAGACCTGGTAGTCAGAATATCAAAAGATCACTGTTAATTGAAGAAAACCAGGCATCTTAAGGAATTTAGTGCTTTCCTGCATAAGGGAAATAGAAGAGGCTGGGCTCACTGAAGTCTTTGGCGTGCGCCTCAGCTATCTGGGGCCAGTGTCCTGTGCTTCTCCTCCAGAGTCTCCCCGGGGGAGACTCCTCCCATTGAAGGGGGCTGGCTCACTGCTAGATGGGGAGCATCCTGAGTCCATCCCAAATTCCCCGAGGGCTCACTGTCAGCTCTAGTGTGGTGGCTTACTGGCTGCAGCATCCTTTGTTTACTGATACGGCAGGCAGTACTTTTTATTCACAGGTGTTGGCACCATGTTCAGCTCCTGTTGTGTAGTTTTTGCCGCTTTGATTTTAGACATGCTATCCACAGGTCATGATGTATTTCCCTAATCCTTATGACATTCACACAGATCACAGTTTTAGGGGTAGAATCTTCATGTTGGTCATTTTCTTTGCTGCTTTTCTGACATTCCAGTCAGAATGGAGACCACTTAGTGCTGTCAGTACAAACATGTATTTAAAGTTTTTGAGAGAATATGACAGACATACCAGGGGCATTATACACAGGATGATTCCTAATGTTTGAAGTGTATTTTGGAGTGGTGGTCCCCAGCCCCTAATCAAAGAAAGATCCCATGAAGAAGTCACAGATTTGAGCCAAGTAGCTGGCTCCGTGATCTGATGTAACTGATTTTCAACTTCCCCAGAAGTATTAATCCAGGTACCGTAGGTGGTGTTGGGCAAAGCATAGACAACTTAATGCTCCGCTAAAGATAACCGAAGGCTACTCTATTATTAGGACCAACCTTGGCCAGAGTCTGAGGGTGTCTCCTGGGAAGCTGATGTCTTAGCAGGGGACTCTGCAGTGTCTTCAAGAGTTAAGGGAAGGTTCTGGTCATATCTTGTGCATATTTGCTCCTAACCAAGTGATGGGTTTATTTACAGGGTTTACTGTGTTTACCCATTTGATGCAGGGGTCACTTAGGTTTTTAATGTATTTGGAAAGAGAATCTCCTCTCATGAAATAAGGAGTCTCCCTAAATGTCTGGCAAAGACAAGTACTGCTGTGAGGTTTTCTAGTGAGTGGAAATACATCAGATCTATCCAGTTGGGATAGTTTGGAGCCAGCCCTGGGCAGAGCAACAGGAATGAGGCAGCCCCAGCCTTGGCGCTGGGGATCTGGGATCGGGCCAGCACGAGCCTGCTGAAACCAGCAGGGCCTGGCCTGCTGGAGACTGTCACAGGGGCTCTCTGAGGCCTGCTGCCCATCTCTGCTCCAGGAACTGAGGAACCAGTGTCGGGGATCAGACCACAGAGGGGCATTCTGGGGCTTCTTCAGGTCTGAAATATTTATTCAGGGTTCGAGTCCCTGAGGTTCACTGCCATCTGGGTAGCGAGGAAGACCTGGTGCAGTTTCTTCCAAGGAGATTTTGGGGCAGTCTTTGTTCTGATTGATTTCTAATTAGATGGGTGGAAGAAAACTGGAAACATGAGTTTGTTAAGTCAGAGCCAGATATTTAGGAAATGAAGAATTTAGGATCCAGACAAGTTTGTAGGTATATAGCAAAACCTCACAAACAAGTATTAGGACTAGAATCTAATATCTATGGAGGGGCAAATGTATTTTTTCTCTCTACAATACTCTCTTTTTTTAAAAACCAAAGATAATCACAGTAAAAGTAATTTGTTTGTATTAAACTTGGTCTGATTATTTATATAAGTGCTGCAAGAAGAGTGACTGATCATTTAAGTTCTTTTTAAGACTGCTTTGTTGCTGCTAATTTTCATGAGGAGTTTCAGACTGAACTCTCAAAAGCTTTCAAAGCCAGGAAACCAAGCCAAGGACATGGCCATCAGATTTTACCTGCAGCCCCTTGTCAGTCAAAGCCTTGGTCATATGGCCAGTATTTCCAATTGTGTCCTATAGAAGGAGAATAGGTTCTTATTGAACTTATGCAAATAAATATATTGTCATGGAAGTAAGAATACTCATTGAAATACTCTGAATTCTGAAGGAATCAGGGAGAAAAAGTAAATGTTTTATCTTTGTTCACAAAGGTGTATCTTACCAAATTGTTGAGCTTAAGGGACAAGATTTCTTAAAATGTGGAAGAACATTAAGGAACCAGCCATATTTTAGACACATAATCATACCAATTATAGTCATCCTACATACCACTTTTGCAGTTTTGTAGAGGTTTTCCCCACTAATGTCTCTATATAACTTGAGTCATGTTAAATGCTCTGTGGTGGGTGAAAGATCAGTGGGGTTTGCTGTGGAGCCAGGAAGAACCAGGCAGCCAACGGCTTAATTTACAGCCACTGTTAGTCTGTTTCAGTGTTTCTGAGGCAGGAGCAGATGCTGCCGTGTTACAAGGGCAGACGGCAGGCAGTGAAGAGGAGGCCTCACCCACATTTGCCTCAGCCTTGGTAGATCCTGCTGCTGTTGCCTTTGCATGACCGTCAACTGGGCACTTCCCTGACCTCAGGCGCAGTCCTGGTGGTGCAAACCCTTCCTCCCTCCACCAGCAGGGAAAGGCAGCAGGCCAGCCCTTCCAGAAGACTCCATGGTGATGGGCAAGGGTCTGCTCATAGACTTGCACGTGCTGCCTGGGCTGGGGCTGCCGTCCTGGAGCCCACCTACCTTTACTCCCACTGGGGTCTTGGCATGGTGTTTGGAGGAGTCTGGTGTGGGGTGGGTGGGAGTGTTGAATGATGGGATCTGGGGAGATGAGCTCTTCCTACTCAGAAGCCCAGCTCTCCCTGGATACCAGGTGCTGCTGGCCTGGCCCCAGGCCTTGTCCCCTCAGGCAGCCTGCTGGGGAAGAAGCACTGGCCTGAGGCATCCTCAGGACCAAGGCTACCCTGTCCCCAGTCCTCTGGGCACAGGTGTGCACCCTACCTGTCTACATGGGTGGCTTCTCCCTTCTAGAGGCTCCAAAGGGAAAGACATCAGCACCATCAAGTCCCTGAGGGTCCTGCGTGTGCTGAGGCCACTCAAGACCATCAAGCGGCTGCCCAAGCTCAAAGTGAGAGTCTGGAGAGGGGCTGGAGGGGGGTGAGGGCTGTGTGTGTGCATGTGTACCTATGTGTGTACGTTTATAGGTAGACTTCGTGTGTGTGTGCATGTGTGTGCACACACGTACATGTAGGAATGCATTGCGGGGTGCACATGTGTATCTTGCCTGGCCCCCTGCAGCTTCCCGTGTTGGGTGAGGATGAGCATAGCTGAGGGGAGGCCCCCACGAGGGAGGCCCTACGTTGTGTGCCTGGGATGGGCTCTCAGCTCTGTGGCCATCTCCAAGGGGGCTCCTTCTCTGCATGTCTTGTGAGGCTCTTCTTTCTCCACTCAGGGGCACCCGCACGACCAAGTGTTTCATCAGCAGCTGCAGTGCAGGGGTCAGGGTCACAGGGAGATGCCGGAGAGCAGGGGTTGGGGGATATGGCTTTAGAATTGTGCTGCAGTCTAATTGTTGCTGAGCTTGTGCTTGAAAGTGAAAGTGCAGTCGCTCAGTCGTATCCGACTCTTTGCGACCCCATGGACTGTAGCCTACCAGGCTCCTCCCTCCATGGGATTCTCCTGGCAAGAGTACTGGAATGGGGTGCCATTTCCTTCTCCAGTTCACTTAATCCTCCAAGACTGTGCAGTAAAATGTTAGGAGAACCTTTGACCTGCAGGCCGTGGAGACACTAAGTGGTGTAAGGTTCTGGGGGTGGTTTGCTTAGAGCCCATGTTGAAGGGGCGGCTCAAGGGTGACTGAGGCACCAGGGGCGGGGCTGCCAAGGCAGCTGCCCATGTGTGAGGGGGTCCCCACAGGGCCTTGAGAGCCGGTTGCAGATTGGCCTCTGTGCAAAGCCAGCAACAACTAGACCAGGGCAGCAGGGAGAGGCTCACTGGAGAACAGGTGGCCTGGGCAGTGCTCTCTGGTCCATGCATGTGCCCCAAGCCCTGCCCTGAGCTGGCTCAGGTCGCCGGGTGTCTGCCCCATCCCGAATGCACTGCCCTCAGGTTAGCCCTGTGCCTCCCCTCCATGCTGGCCCGAGGCCTGGGTGAGGGGCCTAACGCCGGCCCCAGCCCCAGGCTCTCCGTGGTGTCGGGCCCCTGCCCACACTGCCTCATCCAGCACCTCCTGCCCACCCACCTGGTCCAGGAGGGCCCTCCTGGTGCCCGGTCCAGACCCTCCTGGGCCCCGGGCTGGCCCCGCCCCTCACAGCCCTGCCCCTCCCCAGGCTGTGTTTGACTGTGTACATGTAGGAATGCATTGCGGGGTGCACATGTGTATCTTGCCTGGCCCCCTGCAGCTTCCCGTGTTGGGTGAGGATGAGCATAGCTGAGGGGAGGCCCCCACGAGGGAGGCCCTACGTTGTGTGCCTGGGATGGGCTCTCAGCTCTGTGGCCATCTCCAAGGGGGCTCCTTCTCTGCATGTCTTGTGAGGCTCTTCTTTCTCCACTCAGGGGCACCCGCACGACCAAGTGTTTCATCAGCAGCTGCAGTGCAGGGGTCAGGGTCACAGGGAGATGCCGGAGAGCAGGGGTTGGGGGATATGGCTTTAGAATTGTGCTGCAGTCTAATTGTTGCTGAGCTTGTGCTTGAAAGTGAAAGTGCAGTCGCTCAGTCGTATCCGACTCTTTGCGACCCCATGGACTGTAGCCTACCAGGCTCCTCCCTCCATGGGATTCTCCTGGCAAGAGTACTGGAATGGGGTGCCATTTCCTTCTCCAGTTCACTTAATCCTCCAAGACTGTGCAGTAAAATGTTAGGAGAACCTTTGACCTGCAGGCCGTGGAGACACTAAGTGGTGTAAGGTTCTGGGGGTGGTTTGCTTAGAGCCCATGTTGAAGGGGCGGCTCAAGGGTGACTGAGGCACCAGGGGCGGGGCTGCCAAGGCAGCTGCCCATGTGTGAGGGGGTCCCCGCAGGGCCTTGAGAGCCGGTTGCAGATTGGCCTCTGTGCAAAGCCAGCAACAACTAGACCAGGGCAGCAGGGAGAGGCTCACTGGAGAACAGGTGGCCTGGGCAGTGCTCTCTGGTCCATGCATGTGCCCCAAGCCCTGCCCTGAGCTGGCTCAGGTCGCCGGGTGTCTGCCCCATCCCGAATGCACTGCCCTCAGGTTAGCCCTGTGCCTCCCCTCCATGCTGGCCCGAGGCCTGGGTGAGGGGCCTAACGCCGGCCCCAGCCCCAGGCTCTCCGTGGTGTCGGGCCCCTGCCCACACTGCCTCATCCAGCACCTCCTGCCCACCCACCTGGTCCAGGAGGGCCCTCCTGGTGCCCGGTCCAGACCCTCCTGGGCCCCGGGCTGGCCCCGCCCCTCACAGCCCTGCCCCTCCCCAGGCTGTGTTTGACTGTGTGGTGAACTCCCTGAAGAACGTCCTCAACATCCTGATCGTCTACATGCTCTTCATGTTCATATTTGCTGTCATCGCGGTGCAGCTCTTCAAGGGGAAGTTCTTCTACTGCACCGATGAGTCCAAGGAGCTGGAGCGGGACTGCAGGTAAGCCGGGCCCCTCCGCTGTCCCCAGTGCCATGCCTGGGCCCTTGCTGCCTGCACACCTCAAGGAGCTCAGTGTGGCCTCTGCTGGACGCTGTCAACCCTCAAGATCCAGGCTGGGCCCTAAGGTCGGGGCCGCCCCAGGGCTGAAGCCACGTCCTCATCACTGAGGCCCGGCCCGAGCTGAGCAGACAAGAGGAGAGCCCTCAGGGAGGGGCCCGGGGAAGGCTGGTGCCTGGTGAGCACTGTCCCGGACTTTTCGCACAAAGGGAATCGTGCGCTCTGTGTGGTCCGCTGCACCCGACTCCTGCCGCTGCGCTGTCAAGGCCTCTGCTGCTGCGGCCCAGGTGGTCTCCCTCCCCTGGCAGTTGGATGTCATTCCTTCTATCGTCAGACCTCACTGAATGGGTCTGCCTGCCTGTCGGTGGACATTTGGGTTGCCCCCACGTCTGGGCTGCTCTGGGTGCAGCTGTGTCTGTGCACAGGTGCTCTTGTTCCTCTTGAGGATGAGCCTGGAGGTGGGGTTGTTGGGCTGCGTGGTGATTCTCTTTGTCAGTTTCAGGAGCTGCCAAACTGTTTCCCACCAGCAGTGTCTGAGAGTTCTAGTTTCTTCATGGGCTTGCCAGCTCTGTTATTTTCCTTTTAAAAAATGTAATTATAGCCATCTTAGTGGGGATAAAGTGGTATCTCATTGTGGTTTGATTTGCATTTCCTTGATGATTCATGATGTAGAGCCTCTTTTCATGTGCATATTGATAATTTGTATGTCTTCTGTGCAAAAATATCTATTCAGGTCTTTTATCCATTTTTAAAATTGCAATGTTCATCCATTTTATAACTGATTGTAATAGTTGTTAGTATAGTGCTGATAGAAAGCCGCTTATCAGACAGATGGTTTTCTGTCTTTAGTCCCATTTTGAGTGTTGATGTCCTTTGAAAAACAGAGCTTTCCATTTTGATGAAGTCCAATTTATCTATTTTTTCTGTGGCCCCCTATATTTTCTTCTAAGAGTCTTATAGAGTTACTGCTCACATTTAGGCCTTCGATCCATTTTGAGTTAATTTGTGCACATGGGTGAGACGGGGGTCCACAGTCATATTCTTGCCTGTAGATGCCCGGTGGTTTCAGCACCATCTGATGAAGAGACCAGTCTTCTCCTCTGAACGGACGACCCTTTTCAAAAGTCGGTTGACTGAGACACGGGGGTTTGTTTAGATCCTTTGTCTTTGACCCCTGGCTCCCTCTGTGTTCCCACCCCCAGGGGCCAGTATTTGGACTACGAGAAGGAGGAGGTGGAAGCTCAGCCCCGGCAGTGGAAGAAATACGACTTCCACTATGACAACGTGCTCTGGGCCCTTCTAACTCTGTTCACTGTGTCCACGGGCGAAGGATGGCCCATGTGAGTGCTGCCTGGTCCTCGTGGCTGCTCAGGCGTGAGAGAGGGGCAGCCGGGGTGGGGAGCTCGGACTCTGCACCTGTCCCTAAGCAGATACGCCCTAGGCTCCGTGCTTACTGGTGAGAGGAGGCCCTCCCTCTGGGAGTGGGCAGCCTGGAGGAGGAGGAGAGTAAGCCCAGAGCCCTGTATCATGGGCTCCTGAAAATCCTCGCTTGGCGGCAGGGCACCGGAGGGAAGAGGAGCTGGCCGCTGGCCTCGTTAAGGGGAGCCTGAGGGATGCATGCCTTCAGTGCCACACTGGATGGCAGGGGCTTCCTTCAGGGCTGAGAAGACCACCCCTCAGAAGGTAGGAGCAATGCTCTGCCAGGAGACTCTGCTGAACCCAGGGCTTCCTGACAACAGGTGAAGCAGGATATGGGTAGGTGACCTGGTGTGGGATGGGAGAGAGCCAGGCACCACAGGACTGCGGGGCCTCTCCTGCTTCTCCTTGTAGGGATGGGACCTCAGGCAGCCAAAGCCTCTTCCTGGAGGTCCCTGCAGCCCTGAGTACAAGCCCTTTGTGGGGGGCAGCCTGCTGCTGGGAGACACGGCTCTCCTGGGGAGCAGGCCTTGGGGAGCAGGCCTCGGCGAGCATGGCTCCACCCCCGGCTCAGCCACAGAAGCCCTCCTGTGACATGGGCCTCGTCTTTTCTGGGACCACGTCCTCCTGGGCTCCCCTGATGCTTGGTGTTGGCTCTTGGCCCAGGGTGCTGAAACACTCAGTGGACGCCACCTATGAGGAGCAGGGCCCAAGCCCCGGGTACCGCATGGAGCTGTCCATTTCTACGTGGTCTACTTCGTGGTCTTCCCCTTCTTCTTTGTGAACATCTTTGTGGCCTTGATCATCATCACCTTCCAGGAACAGGGGGACAAAGTCATGTCTGAGTGCAGCTTGGAGAAGAACGAGGTAGGACTCCCTGCCTCTCCGTCTCCAGGCAACTCCCTGGTGGGCAGTGTGGTCAGGGCCCTTGGGCCTCCCTTCTGCGTGGGGACCGCTGGCCAGCATGGGGTGGGGAGGGCTGCCTGGAGAAGGCCTTCTGTCACTGGGGCTCTGTGTGTGGCTGGGGGAGGGTGTGTGCAGGGGCTCCAGGGGGTCCAAGTTCTCACTTCTCCTTTCTCCCTCACAGAGGGCTTGTATCGACTTTGCCATTAGCGCCAAACCCCTGACGCGGCACATGCCCCAGAACAAGCAGTCGTTCCAGTACAAGACATGGACGTTTGTGGTCTCACCGCCCTTTGAGTACTTCATCATGGCCATGATAGCCCTCAACACGGTGGTGCTGATGATGAAGGTGCGTGGGGCCTGCACGGTGGACTGGGGGTGCCCGTGGACACGGGACTCGACTCCAGCCACATGGAGGGCCTGCTCCTCCTGGGGCGTGAGCAGCCGTGATACCACCCTGAGTGCTGGTCAGCTTGGGTTGCCGACGCAGCCCCGATTCCCTGGTTGTCCGTGGGCTGAGATCGTAGGAAGGTTCTGGAGGACACAGGGGGAGCAGGGAGGGGTGTCCCAGCGCGGCAGGCGTGTCTGCCCGGTGTGCTCTGACAGGAGGCCTCCATGAGCCCTGTGGGTGTCGGGGCAGCCGAGCCCACGGCCAACAGCACCCCTTCCTCGGGCAGTTCTACGACGCGCCCTACGAGTACGAGCTGATGCTGAAGTGTCTGAACGTCGTGTTCACGGCCATGTTCTCCATGGAGTGTGTGCTCAAGGTCGTCGCCTTCGGAGTGCTGGTGTGTGCCTTGGCCCCTCCTGGCCTCTTGGTGTCTCTGTGCTGGCCACCCCTCTGTAGGGGACCTTTGGGTGTCATTGTTTGGAGCTGGGATTCCCTGAACCTCCAGAGCACAGATGACCCTGAAGGGGCCCCAGGGAAGCGACCCCCGGGTTCTGCCCACCTCTGCCCCCACCCTGTTCCTGGAGGGGAGGGGATGTGTGGCCTTATGCTGCGCCCACCTGCCCACGAGGGAGCCCATGTATCCTCTGCTACCTTCTTGACGAGAGGCCACCTCCTACAGCTTGTCTGCAGAGCCTCCCCACCCCCGCCAGCCCAGCACTAACTGCCCTTCTTTCTCTCCAGAACTATTTCAGAGACGCCTGGAATGTCTTTGACTTTGTCACTGTGTTGGGAAGTATTACTGATATTTTAGTAACAGAGATTGCGGTGAGTAGCTCTCCTGCCCCTGCAGGCCCTGAGTGGTCTCCCCACTATGCCTCCAGGCCTGGGGATTAGCTCCTCCTCAGAGGATGCTTCCCCACGAAGCTCTTCCCCAGAGGCGAGTTTGGGGGCTGGATGTCCTGTAGGCAAATGCTTTATTTTGGGTAAGAAATTGGTTCCCAGAAGGTCTTCCAGGCTGATGGCCTGAGAATCACCTGGGAGTGTAAGTGACCAGGAAGATAAGGATCTTGTAATTTCATATGTGTCTAATACATATGCACCTGACAACTGGTTCCAAAAAAAGACAACTAAAGCCGATAAGGATTTGGAGTATTTTAAAAATATCAGGTTTGTTTTACATATGTACATGCGTGTGCACACACACACGTGCTGGAGATTCTAGTTCTTACGAAAATACGTGGATAATATCTGAAAACTGACTGAGGGCTAGAGCATGAACATGTCTCAACAAATTTGAAATAATCTGAGTCATAAAGCTGTGTTCTTTAAGCATAACAGATTGATAGAATCAAAGACAAAAACTCCTATATCAGTGTTTCTTAAGAGAATTCCCTAGGAACAGACACTGAGGTGAGGGTTCTTGTAAAAGTTATTTTTTAGGACATGTTCCGAGACAGAGCCATGGGGAGAGCTTTGGGGAGGTGGGTGGGGAAGAAGAACCAGAGGGGCTGAGGCTCCAGCTGCATGTCAGGTGAGCTGGATCATTCCCTAGAAGCTCTGGAGACAGAGTGGGTCACAGCTCAGAGCTGCAGAGTTCTGTGCCCACCAGGCCTCAGCTAAAGGCTTGCCTGGGGTGTGGACTCCCAGGTACCCGAGTGCCCTGAGGCAGGTAAAGCAGGCTCCCGCAGCCTGTGCTGTTGGGCCTAAGGGCCACATGCAGGGCAGGGGCACCTACTTGCAGCCCTGGCCCCACCCGGCTCTGCCCACACTTCACGTGGGGCCTTGTCTCCGGCTTCAGGTGGTGCTGGTCATGACCTCAGGGAGGAGGGAGTTGATAGGAGGAGGAACAGGGCACCTATGGTTGCCACGGGGACCCATGTCATCGTGGGGTCTTTGCTGTGGCCAGCCCTCTGCTGCTCCGGTTGCTGGTCACACCAAGTGAGCCAGCCTTCATGCTGTCCCACCAGGGCCCTGCTTGCTGCGCCCTGTGGTGGCTCTGGCTGCCATGATGGTTCAGGCACAGTTCAGACTATTCCCAGAAACTTCTAGAAAGGCCCCCGGGAGCCCCCTGATTTCCAGACAGACTTCTCCCTGCCCCGTGCCGGGGCAGCTCTGCGCCTCGCACCTTGGCTGTGAAGAGCCCAGAGTAGCAGGAGCCACGGTGGTCTCCTGGGTCCTGCAAAGGACGCTGTCTCCACCTGTTTCCGTCAGGACTCCTAGATGGGCCTCACTGGAGTTTGTGAGGTGGTGGCGCAAAGTCCCACTGGGCTCCTGTGGGTGACGGGCCACCTCTACTTTGGCTCCTCGTTTCCTAAATCCATGCATTTTTCCGGGTTGGGCACCCAGTACATCTATCGGCCATCTGTTTGTCTTGAAGGACAGCCATACCATCCCAGTGTCTTTTCTGTGCCTGCAAGAGGCTGTCCCAGCATTTTACCTGGCCGACACCTGAGTGATATGGAGGCTGACATGCTAGCGGGTCCTGGGTCTCTCGCCCTGTTGGCCCTCCTTTCTCTCTAAGTGGATGTCGTGTGGAATCTCGTTCTGGGGCATCTCTGACGCTAGTGCATCAGCCACGGCAGGCCTGACCGGAGATGTGAGTGGTCCCTGTTGAGACCCGTCACTGCTGTTTCCAGGTGAAAGCTTCCCACCAAGTGACTGCTGGAAGCACCAAGTATGGCTCTCCCTAGAGGCCTGGAGGGGCCTCTGCTTGTAATGGGCAAGTGTTCAGTAGTGGCCGTGGCTGTATCAGCTTTGCTAAGGAGGAGTCCGGCTGTTGGGCCCAGGCACAGCCTTCCCCAGCTGTCTCAGTCCCTGCCTTTGTGAGTCCGCCATATGAGTGCGGGCTGGTGATGGAGGCCTACTGATATCTGTTGGCCAATGCATCCAAGGTGCATGGGGTTTCAGTGCCTCTGTGGCTGTGGGTGCCGGGGTGGATGTTGACATATGACACATAGTGTCCGTTCCCAGGTCCAGCCGGTGCCTCTGCCCCAAACCTTGTGTTCCCTCCAGAGGCCTGAGCAAGCTGGAGTCCTTGCCTTATCACAGACACCTCCTTGCCACACACGCACACACACACGCATGCATGCACACATGCCATGGTAGACTGGGCACACCACTCAGAGCTCTGCCTCACACTGTCTCTTGGGCTGCCCTGCCTGGGGCTCTGCTGAGGTATGTACTAGTATATCAAGCCAGTCCCTCCATAACCAGGTTTTGAGTTTTACTGCTCAGTTTGAGTGACCATCCCACGATATGCTGGGAAAGGGTGACCTGAGGAGAGACTGGTGTGACAGAGGCGAGAGGCTGGGCTGGGCCTTCCTGTCATGTGACAGTGGCCTCTAGACTTGCTCCCGTGTGGCCCCAGAGGTGGTGTGTCCACTGTGCCCTGGGCTGTTGCTGGGCCTGCAGCACATGACTCCTGAGGGCAACTTTGGTGCCATAGATACGGTGTCTCATGGTCAGACAGTCTCTGTAGGACCTGGTAGCCAGGCATGACGTCTCTGCAGATGACGTGAATCTTTGCTCCAGGAGCCAGGTGACTATATTGACTTTGTGGGGCTCCGAGGGCCCTGCACAGGTGTTTACCTACGACAGATATTCCTAGCACCACGGGGCCTGCTGGGGCTTGTGGCCTGAGTGGCAGGTTCCTGATGCTGCACTGTGGACCTGCTGGAGAGCCTGCTCTTGCTCTGAAACCCAGTAGCTTTGAGTCACCTGATAAAGGAGATACAGCAGCCTTCCTTTAGCTGTGCACACTGTCTCCAGGACCCACAGAAGTCTCCAAGAGTAGGAGGTGTGAGGCCCAACCTTGGGGTCCATGTTCAGGCATGGCTCACACCACTGGATTATAAGTCTTGTGTACTAAATTTCCACCTAAAACATGAGGAAAGACCATTTTAATCCTAAATATGTTCTAGAGAGTAGAAGAGGGAACAATTCCTAACTAGTTGTGTGAGGCTACGTCATACAATGTAGCCTTGAATCTTGACGTCAAAAAATTTAAAAAGAATGTAAGAAGGGAAGATCATAATCCATCAGTTCAGTTCATTCGCACAGTCATGTCCAACTCTTTGTGACCCCATGAATCACAGCACACCAGGCCTCCCTGTCCATCACCAACTTCCAGAGTTCACTCAGACTCACGTCCATCGAGTTAGTGATGCCATCCAGCCATCTCATCCTCTGTCGTCCCCTTCTCCTCCTGCTTCCAATCCCTCCCAGCATCAGAGTCTTTTCCAATGAGTCAACTCTTCCCATGAGGTGGCCAAAGTACTGGAGTCTCAGCTTTAGCATCAATCCTTCCAAAGAAATCCCAGGGCTGATCTCCTTTAGGATAGACTGGTTGGATCTCCTTGCAGTCCAAGGGACTTTTAAGAGTCTTTTCCAACACCACAGTTCTAAAGCATCAATTCTTCAGTGCTCAGCCTTCACAGTCCAACTCTCACATCCATACATGACCACAGGAAAAACCATAGCCTTGACTAGACGGACCTCAGTCGGCAAAGTAATGTCTCTGCTTTTGAATATGCTGTCTAGGTTGGTCATAACTTTTCTTCCAAGAAGTAAACGTCTTTTAATTTCATGACTGCAGTCACCATCTACAGTGATTCTGGAGCTCCTCAAAATAAAGTCTGACACTGTTTCTACTGTTTCCCCATCTATTTCCCATGAAGTGATGGGACCAGATGCCATGATCTTCGTTTTCTGAATGTTGAGCTTTAAGCCAACTTTTTTACTCTCCTCTTGCACTTTCATCAAGAGGCTTTTTAGCTCCTCTTCACTTTATGCCATAATGGTGGTGTCATCTGCATATCTGAGGTTATTGATATTTCTCCCGGCAATCTTGATTCCAACTTGTGCTTCTTCCAGCCCAGCGTTTCTCATGATATACTCTGCATAGAAGTTAAATAAGCAGGGTGACAATATATAGCCTTGATGGACTCCTTTTCCTATTTGGAACCAGTCTGCTGTTCCATGTCCAGTTGTAACTGTTGCTTCCTGACCTGCATACAGATTTCTCAAGAGGCAGGTCAAGTGGTCTGATATTCCCATCTCTTTCAGAATTTTCCACAGTTTATTGTGATCCATACAGTCAAAGGCTTTGGCATAGTCAATAAAGCAGAAATAGATGTTTTTCTGGAACTCTCTTGCTTTTTCCATGATCCAGCAGATGTTGGCAATTTGATCTCTGGTTCCTCTACCTTTTCTAAAACCGGCTTGAACATCTGTAAGTTCACGGTTCATGTATTGCTGAAGCCTGGCTTGGAGAATTTTGAGCATTACTTTACTAGTATGTGAGATGAGTGCAATTGTGCGGTAGTTTGAGCACTCTTTGGCATTGCCTTTCTTTGGGATTGGAATGAACACTGACCTTTTCCAGTCCTGTGGCCACTGCTGCATTTTCCAAATTTGCTGGCATATTGAGTGCAGCACTTTCACAGCATCGTCTTTCAGGATTTGAAACAGCTCCACTGGAATTCCATCACCTCCACTAGCTTTGTTCGTAGTGATGCTTTCTAAGGCCCACTTGACTTCACATTCCAGGATGTTTCGCTTTTGGTGAATGATCACACCATCGTGATTATCTGGGCCATGAAGATCTTTTTTGTACAGTTTTTCTGTGTATTCTTGCCACTTCTTCTTAATATCTTCTGCTTCTGTTAGGTCTAGACCACTTCTGTCCTTTATCGAGTCCATCTTTGCATGAAATGTTCCCTTGGTATCTCTAATTTTCTTGAAGAGATCTCTCGTCTTTCCCATTCTGTTCTTTTCCTCTGTTTCTTTGCATTGATTGCTGAAGAAGGCTTTCTTATCTCTTCTTGCTATTCTCTGGAACTCTGCATTCAGATGCTTATATCTTTCCTTTTCTCCTTTGCTTTTCGCTTGTCTTCTTTTTACAGCTATTTGTAAAGCCTCTCCAAACAGCCATTTTGCTTTCTTTTCCATGGGGATGGTCTTGATCTCTGTCTCCTGTACAATGTCACGAACCTCATTCCATAGTTCATCAGGCACTCTATCAGATCTAGGCCCTTAAATCTATTTCTCACTTCCACTGTATAATCATAATCCATACTCACTCATTAACATAGATGTAAAAACAGCATGTAAGCAAGCCAGATCCCACAGTGTCCAGGAAGAAGTGCAATCAGGTTTATCCCAGGAACACCAGATTCCTGAGCAGAAAGTCTGTCACTGTAATTTACATGAACAGGTCAAAGGACTCTGTTAATAAGCCTGTCACAGATGCAGAAAAGGTACTCAATAAAATTCATATTTTATTCATGATGAAAATTATTAGCATGTGTTAACTTGATGAAGAGGTTCACCAGAAAGTCCTATGCAAGTACCTACAGTGGTGACATCTGGAGAGAATTCCCTTTAAAATCAGAGAAGGACAAGGACGTCTGTAAGCACTACTTCTTTCCAACATTGAGCAATAAACCAGCAGTTCAGCAAGTTGTATATCAGCTTCATAAGAACAGATTTTTGTCTGTTTTGCTCATTGCTGATTCCAGTGCTTAAAATAGTGCCTGAGAGTTTGCAGGTACTCATAAATACTTGCCGAATGAATAAGACAGAAAAAAAAGTAAATATTTAAGTTTCAGAAGAGGACTAAGTAAACTGCCACTAGTCAAAGATGACATATCATCTGTGGATGAAATCTAGGATAATCTAAAACTAGTTAAATGTGAGATTGCTCAAGAGAGTGTATTGTATTTCGTTACAACATCAGCACCTCCAATGATAAACCTAACAAGGTATGTGTGCAAGATCTCTTTGTACAAAATTATTAAACTTTATTGACAGGTATTAAAGAAGGCCTGAATAGATGGAGTCATACGTCATGTTCATAAGAAGTGTCAGTGTCATACAGATGGCAGTTTTCCCCAGTTGATCTATAGATTCAATGGAATTTCAATAAAAATACCAATTATTTTGCTTTTCCTTTTGTTTGTCTCTTTTTATGCAACTTGGCAAGTTGTTTTTAACATTTATAAGAAAGGGAAAGGCTCACAAATGGCCAAGATGCTTGAGAAGAAGGCGCTCCTGGGGGGCTGTGGTGGGGAGGCTGCTCCTGACAGTGGGGAGACATCCTGGAAGGTTGTAGCAACTAAAACAGTGTGGTGCTGGCACAGGAACAGCTCAAGAGCCTGGACACAGACTCAGTTGTGTTTGGAAACTTGGTGTGTGACTCCTTGTGGGTGTAACTGATGAACAACACAGGGGAAAAGAGAAATTGGATCTTGGTTCATTCCATTCACAAAAATACGGCGAATGGGTGAAAAAACTTAAATGTAAGAGACAAAACTTTAAAAGTCTTAGAGGAAAATACAAGAGATGACTTTAAGACCTTGAGATAGGGATGATTTGTTAAGCAAAATATATGTAAAGTATCCGCCATAACTGGAAAAAATTGTATAAAATAAAGTTTTTGTTTGTCAAAAGGAGGAGTGCCAGTCCACGAACAGGGAAAGGATAGTCATGTCATATCCTTCATGTGTGTGAAGATCTGTGTGCAGTGCCTGTCGTGTGCTCTCACTGTCCTAAGTGCTGGGACAGAAGATGAAACTCCTGTTTCATCCTAGGGGGCAGGACACACAGTGTCAGTGACTGGGGGGAGACAGAGCAGAGGGATGAGGACTGGGTGCTTGTGTGTCGCTGAGGCGTGGCTCCGGGCAGCGAGCTGGGCTCCCGAGGAAGTGGAGCTGGTCAGAGCTGGGGGCAGCAGAGGCCCGCTCAGGGCATGGTGGCTGCACAGGGAAGGCTTTGCAGTCAGTAGAGCTTGGCTTTTCTTCTGAGTGAGGCGGGAGGACTTGGAGGGTTTTGTGAAGAGTGACACGATCTGGCTTTTAAGACCACAGTCCTGGTGGCTCTGTCGAGAAGTGTGTGCAGGTACAAGCAGAGGCTGTTTTAGCTGGATTGTCCTAGAAACAGACCTGAGACAAGGATATGGTTCAGGTTGTTACCTGGAAGTGAGTGGGAAGGAAGGTGGGAAGCTCGTGGAAGGTGCTGGCTGGTCAGCTGCTGTTATATCCCTGGCCATCCTCACCAGGCATTGTCTGCCACAGGTAGAGAGGGCCAAAGAGTCACCCTATATTGGGCTTCCCTGGTGGCTCAGTGGTAACGAATCTACCTGCCAATGAAGGAGACCCAGGTTCAATCCCAGGAAGATTCCTTGGAGAAGAAAATGGCAACCGACTCCAGTATTCTTGCCTGGAAAGTCCCATGGACACAGGAGCCTGGCAGGCTGCTGTCCCTGAGGTGGCAAAGAGTTGGAAATGACTTAGTGATTGAATAACAACTCATCATTTATTGATGTTAGGCTGTAGGCCTTGTGTCCTGGCCTGGGAAAGCTTTCGGGAAAAAGATTAAGCTCTGACAGCTGGATTTTGGGCCACAGAAGATGTGTATGTGGCCCAGCATTACTGCCATGAGCCAGGAGTGGAGCTGGGGAGCTGGGGTGCAGTGAGACATGGTCAAGTTCTGGGTGTAATTTCAAGGCAGAGCTGTAGATGAATCAGATGGGAGTGTGAGAGATGAAGCAAGGATGGCATCAGAATTTTTATCTGAGCACTTGGAGAAGTGGTCGGTCTGTCATTGAAAAGGGAAGAAATTGTGAGGAACAGGTTTTCTGAGGACAGTCTGGCTGCACTCTGTCCATGCTAGAGTCCAGCTCGGCTGCCCTCCCTGGAGTTGTCCATGGGCAGCTAGAGGGGACTCGGGCCAATAGTGTAAGCCTGGGAGTTGTGAGCCAGTAGGATGAGATGGTGTGAGATCCACGGGAGCAGTGTGTGAGGCCAACGCAGAGCGACCAGGGCTGGAGGGCAGAGGCCTTCCAGACTCCGGTGGAGGTTAGTATCCAGAGTGTGCAAGGCTCTTCTGTGAGCCGAAGGTATAGTTGGGCATCTTACAGAATAGAAGACATAAATGGCCACGGAAAGATGTTCAACCTTATTTGTAATCAAAGAAATACAAAGTGATATGGCACCGAGATGCCATTTCACCCCTACTAGTTTGTCACACAGAACTTCGCTGCCGCTGGGCGTCTAGGAAGGTCGGGCATGTCTGTGGCTACACCCTCTGGGGTGCAGGTGTGCAGGGCACCTGAGCAGATGAGCCTGGAGACGCTTTGTACTCTGAGGTTCATGGCAGTGTCTGCAGCAGCAGTAGCAGTGGTTTGCTGACACAGTGAATGACACCCTCGTCAAGAGGATGCCTCTCAAATCGGTGTTTGCTCAGAGTCAGAACACGAGTTCGCCTGAGCCCAAGAGGGCTCCATACAGTCTAATCCCATCACAGAGTTAAGAAAAGACAAGTATAGCACATTTCTTGCCTGGAGAATCCCAGGGACGGGGGAGCCTGGTGGGCTGCCGTCTCTGGGGTGGCACAGAGTCAGACACGACTGAAGCGACTTAGCAGCACATTTTAAGAGTTTGAGCTAAAACAGTAAAGAAAAGCAATTATTAAAATAATTAACTGTAGTTACTACATCTGGTGGAGGAGGGCATGGCAACCTACTCCAGTATTCCTGCCTGGAGAATCCCCAGGGACAGAGGAGCCTGGTGGGCTACAATCCACAGGGATCACAGAACCAGACACAACTGAGTGACTAAGCACAACCACATCTGGGGAAGAGAGAGACGGGAAGGGCTTTCAAGAGTAATGGGGACATTCTGGTTCTTAAGCTGGACAATGAATAGATGGATGATTTATTACCTTTATTTAAAATGCGTGCATGTGTGTATATAATTACACATATTCTTTTGTTTACATGAGGTGTTTCATGGTTTTGAGAAGTTAATGATCTGAATAATCCAGGCTGAAAGCTGAGAGTTGCCACTTTAACAGAAAAGTCAAGGTTGTCTGTTTTGCCAGCCGCTGGCCTTGCGGTACGGTCTGGGTGCCGCCCGTCCACTGTGGGCTTCCCACTCAGAAACGGTTCCCCCGTGTGGTTTTTGACGGGCACTCTGCTTCCCTGGACACAGGAATCTGTATTCTCCTGGAAAAAAGGATCCAAACACTGGGTTTCCAGCTGCAAAGGCGCAGCCCCGGGGCTTTGGGCGTGTGTGTGCCTCGTCAGCAGTGGGCGGTGGCTCAGGCGGCTCGTGTCATAGACGCGCTGCCTCCCAGGGATGCCTCTCCAGAGAGAGGCCCCGCAGCTGCTGGACACTCGAGGGGCAGCTTGCAGATGCTGGAGACCCTCCAGGGCAGTCTCCCTCAATCCTGCACACTCGGCAGGTCTGGTGGGAGTGTTCAGCATCTGCCTGGTCTCAGCTCAGCTGCCTAGCTGCTAATGATTTCCGAGGGCAGTCTTCTTGCTGTTCTGCCTGGAGGAGAAAAGATGAAAGCAAGCCACCTGTGGATTTCCGTGTTGTTTTTCTTTCTCCATTTGTAGTCACTTCATTTGTTACTTTGTGGATGCACTTTTTTTTCCTGAGGCAAAAATATGAGTGTCAGTTCCCACTCCCAACTTAAAAGTCACATAGAGCAATAGTCTTAATAACCAGGGTCACATAGTGCTCCAAACAAGCATGAAACTGACATTGATTTCTTTGCCTGGAATAAAAAATAAGTGTCTGTGAGTCATCTTTGGATTTGCATTACAAACAGAAATGCAAATGACGCCTTTGTCTGCGTAACCTACAGATTTCAAAAATGTGTTTTGATTTGGTTCATTTTAAGCAAAATATGCAGTTTACCAAAATCCTAAAAATTTCCAGTGAAGTATCTAGAGTTTGAGTTTTTGCTTGTGTTGATTGATGACTCATTTTCTCTTTTGTTTTCTGTTTTTGTTCTTGATTTACCCTAACCTACCTGCTGACTCACGCCACCCAACCAACATACAATGCGAAAACCATGTCTCCGTCTGTATGTTGTGCGCCTGCTGCTCAAACATCCCAATTTGTAAATAACACGCAAATATCCATCCATGAAAACATCACATATAGGAAACGGTTGGTTTCGTGACTTATAAGCTCTTAAAGCTCTGTTCCGCTTGCACTGCTGTCCTTTTCCTCTGCTTCCTGTCACCCTCACCGCCGCCCTCCTGTGCTCAGAGCCCAGCTGCACCCGCCCCCTCTGGCCTCTAGTGCGCTCTCTCTGGCTCCTGGGTCCAGCAGGGCCTTCTGAGGGCCCTCAGGGGCCACTTGATCACAGGAACTGGCCTTGGGCCAAGAGAGGAGATAGTGGCCTCTGAGTGAGAGGCAGGTAACTGTCGAGGCTGAGTCAGAATTGGGGGGTTGCTGGATTCGAGGTTGGACCTGTTCCCCGTAAAGTCCACGGTTTCTGCTGCATAGTCATCTCCCTTCTGCTCTACCTCTGTTGGCCAGCAGACCAAGTGGGCTTGGGTCCACCTCTGATGATGTTTCCTGTCAGGTCCTCCTGGACAGAGCTTCCGTGGAGGCCTGGCTGGGGGCATGAGCCTTGGGGGGTTGTCCTGACTGAGTAGGAAGAGGGCCTTTGCCCCAGGAGGCAGCAGAGAGCTGGGCCTCCATCCAGCACCGTGGATTCCCGCGTACCCTGGTCAGCGAGCTTGTGTGGAGCCCGTGCAAGTGGTGTGGACAGGGCCTCCTTGCGGGTCTCAGGAAAATCTGAGGGAGAGTGGGGACGCTGGAGCAGACTGAGCCGAGGCCTTGGCTGGAAGTTCATGCAAAGAGCAAGTATTTCAGATTCCTGAACAGAAAGTGAATGTGGTAAAGCGTTTCACAGTCGGAGCAGAAACGCTTGAGTTTTGAGAAAAAGACATTTAAGCCACAGAAGTGCCAGGCTGCATCTTCAGCAGGGCTCTGCTGGTGTCGTCGGGCCTCCGCTCAGCGCTTCCTGCCCCCCGAGCAGGCCCCTCGGGCTCACTCCTTTTCTCCCCCATCATCAGTCCCCTTGAGAACGAAGCTGAGTAGGAAAGCAGCTTGTTCCCCGCGCGGCTGCACCTCCTTCCCAGCACGTGTGGGGCCCCTGGCACGTACGCACAGTCTTAGGGGGAGCCCCTCATTCTGCTGTGAGTCTGCCCAGATGCAATGATGTGCTTGGACACAGGAGGTGAGGGCCTTGGCCTGGGGTCCACTTGCCTTTGTGGCTCCTATCTCATTTTTTCGATGATTCCTCACCCCCAGGCATGACGTCCTAACACTGCCATCATGGGGAGGAGGAAGCAGGCACTCAGTGGAGCTGGGGACTAGTGTCCCCCTCAGTGTAAAGCAGCTGCTGCATTGAGAGGTGCAGCGGTGACCTTTCTGGCTCAGAGGCAGGGGTGATAAGGGGGGCGCCCTGACTTTTCATTCATTTGACTTGAAAGTAGGTGTGTCTACTCCAGGGTACAATGGAAACCGTGGACTCTGGGGGATGGGGAAGGTTGTGTCCACCTCCAGGGGGTTGGCTGAGGCCAGGGGTGACTGTGCTCAGCCAGGGGAGGCCGCCGTGTGCTTGCTACCCCCACTGTCCAGCATGCGGCCTGCTTGGTGGTGTCTGGCAGCTCGTGTCCTGGGTGCAGCCGTGATGCGCTCAGGCCATCACACCACTTGCGGGGTCTGTAGCTGCCTCACTACCCTCCTTCATGACTCTCTAGGGCTGTCTGTCTGTTGGCACCCCCACCCTCTCCTAGGTGCCCACTGGAGCCCCAAGGAGAAAGTCTGGGAGGATGGGTGGGGCCTGGGTGTCAATGGGAGGTGTTACATGGCTGAGCTCTGTGTCCAGGGACTTGAATGGACAGCACCTTCCTCTGTCTGCTCTGGTATCCGTCCCTCCTTTATTACCCAGAAGGCTATTTCCTCCCACTATTTTCAGGAAATCATCTTGTCTGTGCCAACTGCTTGAGCAAATTGCTTTTGTCCTGGCCCCTCCTGATCCACATGCGCAGGTGGTTTCAAAGTGAAGAAGACTGAGGAGGCAGCCCCTCGCCCTTGCTGTGCTTCACTGTCTTGTACAGAGGGCTCCTTGACACCGTAAACAGTCCCCCTTCCAACCTCCTGAGAGCACTGGCTCGCCTGAGAGTCCTCAAGGCCCAGGGGACTCAGAGAGTGTGGATGTATCTCATCTACCCTGTCTGCCCTGAGGGTCTCTTTCCCTAGCACAAGCTAGTGAGGGAGCTGCAGGCAGATGAGAACACCCTCCAGGATCATGTCCCGAGGTCCACTCTGCCTTCTTGCTGATCTGGACCACAGTCAGCCCTTCTGTGCCTGCGAACTGCCCTGTTCCCCTGTGGCATTGCCTAAAACTCGGCACACCCCCGAGAGTAGCTTATGTCCCTCACCAGCAGACAGTCCAGAGTCCTGGGTGGAAGTAAAGAAGCCAGCCTCTGAGATGAGGCAAGCAAGGGGTGGAGTGAGGCCTGTCCCCTGACGGACGCCTCATCCCAGCCAAGATCAGATGGGCAGCCCTGGAGCAGGACGCCGCTCCTCCCAGGCCCTGCCACCTCCTGCACGTGCTCGCGTTGCTGCTGCCTCATTCAACACCTGCTCTCTTCTCTCTGTGTCTGACCACTGAATCTGGCAGCACAATGTGTCTAGCCTGAGCTGCTTGCATATTTTAAGACAGCAAAGTGTGAGGAAGCTGCTCTCAGGCTGCGTGTGGGTGGGCAGAAGAGGGCACCTGGTCTCTAAGCAGGCAGGGCAGGAAGCCCCCAGTGCCCGTGAGCACCCCTTTCTACTCAGGGACACTGCCCAGAGCCGGGCCCCCTGAAAGGGATGTGCCAGGGATTCAGGTGCCCTTGGGCCAGGGTGGAAGCGTTACTCCTGGGTCATCTGTGGAGTCCAGAGATTATCGGTTTGCTCTGTGCTTGACTTCAGACCCTCTGGATGAGGGCATGCTGCGAGACATCTTGGGTTCTCTGGAGCAGAGTCCGGTCTGGGGGCTACGGAGGGGGCTTCTCGGGTGGCAGCAACAGGGCTGCCACTGCCTACACCTCCTGCCAGGACTTGTCTGCAGGTCCCTGCCTGGCCCCAGAGGATGTGTCTGCCCCTCTGCTGGGCCCTGGGTGGCAGGGCCTTGCTGGCGTGTGGGAGACAAGGGCATGGCCACCGAGTCTGAGGAGAGGCAGCCCTGCCCAGTCCCTGGGCTGCCCAGCTGTGTCCTGCAAGAGGCGATCAGCGTCGGAGGCCTGGCTGCGGGCGGCCTCCCGTTCCCCCTGGCAGCAGGGAGCTGCTTCACAGGACTTCTCTGTCCCTCCCTGTGGAGGGAGTGTCTTTGATTTGCTGCATGAGAAGTTGTTTGCAATGACAAGCCTTACCTCTGGAAGATTTTCTGGTGGCTGATTGCTGCTTAGACTGTGAAGCAGTCTCTCTCTTCACCTGCTTTTCTTTAGGACACAGTGACTCGGGGAGGTGGGTGGGGAGTAGCCTCCCTGTGCCTGTGGGAGGCTGGTTTCTGAAGGTCAGAGCACAACCTCTTTTCCCTGCAGAACAACTTCATCAACCTCAGCTTCCTCCGTCTTTTCCGTGCTGCCCGACTCATCAGCTGCTCCGCCAAGGCTACACCATCCGCATCCTGCTCTGGACCTTCGTCCAGTCCTTCAAGGTGAGGCTGGGTGTGGCCAGGCGGGGCCTGACCTCTCCGTCGTTGTGCTCCCGCACCCCAGCACTGTCCTTGGGAAGACCAGGGCGGGTGCCCGCGGCCCCCGTGGTTCCCGTGACAGTTTGTAAGGACACTTGCAGTTTTACAGAGAGCGTCTTGTTTACACTCACAAAGGGCTGCAGTGGCTCCTATGGCTTGGTTTGTGAGTGAAGATGATGGGCCCTTGGTGAAGGGTCTTGGTGGTCAGTGGGGCTGGGTCTGTAGTCAGTTAAGGCTGGTGCCGCCCGGAGACCCAGCCAGAATCCACTCTGCAGATGTGGTGCCGGCAGGGGCCGGGTGGCTCTCCGGGTGCTGAGACCGCCCTCCCTGTGTCTCTGCAGGCCCTGCCCTACGTGTGCCTGCTCATTGCCATGCTGTTCTTCATCTACGCCATCATCGGCATGCAGGTGGGTGTGTGCAGGGCCACCGCATGGCAACGGGGACCAGTTGGCACTTAGCAGTGTTTCTGTGAGCCGGGTGCCAGTCTAAGCACTTTGTGAACTCAATTCTTAGGAAGACTGTTCCGTGGCTGAGGCCAGGCATTGCCACCCTCTGTGGGCAGATGTGCGGCCCTGCTCTTGTGTGGAATCCTGCTGGTCTGTGTCAGGGCACTGGTGGGCACGGTTGCTTGGGTGCTGGGCCCGCACAGTGTGGAGTGTTTGAGCACATCCGCATGGCCCAGTTGGCCTGTGCCACAGCAGCTGGTCACACCTTTTGCCCAGGAGCACTTCTGAAGGATGTAGGGATGGAAGGTGGTCTCAAATGTTAATTTGTGGTGGGAGGAGACAGTGTCTTAAAGGTTAGCTGAGAACCGATTTTTAAACTCTGTTTTCAGGGATTGAAAATTCTCTTGCTTGAAATTTACTGAGATCTGATGTTATTTAAAACAAATACATGTTTTTCTTGCTTTGGTCTATGGACATAAAAAACATAGCCCAGTGATCTTTCTTTTTGATGGATATATGATAATTCATAAATTTTAAGCTGGATTCCAAATTTTAAGCTACTTAATGTGAGGGACTTATTTGCATTTCTAACCCTGAAAGAAAGAAATTAAAATGGGTACAAAGCCCATTGTGGTGTTCACACAAAAATGTTAAAAAAAACTTTCAAGTGATCTATCAGAATATCAGTATATTACTATTTTGGGGTCATTGATGAGAGAGTGAATTTTAAAATGATTCCCTCCTTTTGTCTAGCAGAGCCCACCTAAACTTAGCTCTGGGCCCCACTTTTTACTGGTTATGCTATTTGATTCTGGACAGGCTCAGAGCCAGATCCTGCACAAACTGGGCTGTGGGACAGTGGCATGCTAGACTTCCCAGAGGTTTTCTCTTCCCTGGAAATAAGTGCACAGATGCTGCTGGAGCCAGACACACTGGCCCTGTAGCCCCAGCAGCAGCAGTGGCAGCTCTGGTCGGGGTCTCTGGGTGAGGGCAGTCCTGGCGTGTCCCCACATGCACGCCCGCAGTCTCTTGCCTGGCCACGGCCCCTAAAGACCAGTGGCGCTGGTCTGCAGGGCTGTCTGCCTTCTCCTCCACTGCAGGTGTTTGGGAACATTGCTCTGGACGACGACACCAGCATCAACCGTCACAATAACTTTCGGACGTTTCTTCAAGCCTTGATGTTGCTCTTCAGGTGTGTGGTGGGAGGTGGCAGTGGGTCCAGAGTCAGAGGCTCCTCATCAGTGTGTTGTGTAGAGTTAGGCCCAGGCCCAGGAACCCCTTCATTCAGGATGGACCCAGCCCTCCACCCCTCGTCATACTGGCTTCTCTATGGTGGACCTTTCCAGTTTCTCCTCCCTTTCTGCTTGTTCTTCCTTAATGGCTCCTGGGCCTGAAGGGAAGCCCCCGAGGCAGTCAGTCTGAGAGACCCCTGGGCATACCTTGTCTCTGCTGCCCAGTGAGGTTTTGAAGGACAGGTGTCGAAAGAGACTTTCTTGGTGTCCAGCCCCAAGCGTCCCATCAGCTCGCCTTAGTGATTTCGAGGCTCTCTGGGATCAGGAAAAGCGGGCAGCAGAGAGCTGCTATCAACAGGGTGCACCTGCTCAGTGGCCCAAGGGGCCAGCCAGCCAGACATGTGGATCTGAAGGCAGCTCCATCTGCCTCCGTCACTTGCAGCAGCTGCAGTCCCCATGGCTCCCAGGTGCACCAGGGAGGGCCTTGAGCACAGACTTGTGTCGCCTCAGAGGCCTCCCTGCAAAGGCGTATGGGGGATGGCTCCCCAGCCATTGCTCTCAGGCATGGACACACGTGGACTGTGGCTGTTCACCACCCTGTTGTAAGAAGGCACTCCTGGGTAGAGCCCAGAGGGTCGACTGTGTCTCCTTCATTCACTGTGATCCTCAGGGAGGGGGGATATGTGCTCTCTCTAATAATATATGATGAGGGGCCTCATAATAAATTAATATTTAATAAATAAACAGCAGACCCTTCCTGAGGTTTCCCTGCCCCACTTTTGGGGACACCCAGCTCTGACCCTGTGCAGATGTATTTGGGGGGTGTGGGAGTTCATGCTTTGGAGGGTGAGCTCAGCCCAGGCCTGCTTCACTGAGCTGCCTGGAGAGAGTTCTGACTTCCTCTTGGCATCAGATGGACAGCACCCTTAGGCTGGCACTCCCCGAGTAGTGGCATTTCTCTGGACTTTAGCTCTTAGATCCACTTTATTTCTTTGTTTATTAATGTCTTGCTTTGTGTGGCAAAAGATATGAAGCCAGCCTTGATTTTAAAACTTTGATCTCAAAAACCTCTGTTCCTTCCTCATCACATGGGCACCCTCATCATTCAGGCCTGGCACAGGCCGAACCAGCCCTTGTCAGTGGGGAGTGGACCCAGCTTCTGCCCAGGACTGACCACACAGCGGTGTGCTGGGCCACCTGCAAGTCTGATGCGCATCTGGCCTCTGTGCTGGCTTCACGCACAGGAGTGAAAGGCCACACAGGCGGGCTTCTGTGTAGCTGCTCAGGGTCACGGTTCTTGGTGTGTCCAAGACACAGCAGAGGCAGGGGTGGCTGCAGCAGAGTGAATGGGGACCGTGGCAGGGGATGACATCAGGTAAAAGGCAGCTGCAGGCCCACAGAGCTCTGGGCAGTCGTGTAGGGGTCATTGGGGAGGTCTTCGATCTGATCTGGGCTACTGAGCAGTGAGCACCCAGTTAAGGAATTGTTGCTGCAGCTCAGAAGTGGTCGTTGCTCAGCCCAGGGAGGTAGGGGTAGTAAGAGCCTGGTTGGTTTTGAAGGCAGGTCAAGATGTGGTGAGAGAGAGGAGGCAAGGATGACTCCTGTGTCTTTGGCCTGAGCACTGGTAAGGATGGAGCCACTGTTTCTTGAATCAGGAGGACTAGGCGGCACACGCTGGGGAGGAGGTCAGAGGCCACGGAGGGAGCTCACCATGGTGCTGACTTCGGTGCCGTGATTTCTTTCCTGTAACATGTGCTTTCCCACTTGGCACCAGCTTGAACATCTAATGCCAGAGGTTTCTTTAAGAATCAGCATCTGTTACCCAGACCTAACAGCTGTGCAGGATCCCTGTGGAAGGGAACGCAGTTCTCCTAAATTCCTGGGCCTTCCCTCCTGGCCTCACGCTCTGCCCTCCTCTCAGGAGTGCCACCGGCGAGGCCTGGCATGAGATCATGCTGTCCTGCCTCAGCAGTCGTGCCTGTGACGAGCTCGCCAATGCCACAGAGTGCGGGAGTGACTTCGCCTACTTCTACTTCGTCTCCTTCATCTTCCTCTGCTCCTTTCTGGTGAGTCCTGGGCCCTGTGCACACCCCACTGCCACATCTGCCTGTCTCAGACCAACTTGAGTCCCCCTGCTCTCTTGCCAACATCTGATTTTGACCCATGATGCATGAAAGCTGATTCCATGGTGATGGTCCTTGTTTCCCTGGAGATGAGGACCATGTTAATCCTGAAAGGACCCACTGGGAAAGGAGCTCCTGTGGGCCTGCCTTTTCATCCGTGGAAAGGGTCTTACCTTTCTGTGGGGCTCTTCTCTCAGTTCTCAGCTAGAAGGACTTGCACTGTGGTGGCAAGAAACGAGCCCCAGCACCCCAGCCAGCCTGCCTGTGCCGGATGAGGTTTCGGACACTCGCGGGGTCAGGCTGGAGGGGTCAGTGGCCACGTTGCAGCGAGCGGATGCTATGCACGTCAGCAGAAGCCTCTGGGAGACTATGCGCAGTGACGCTGTCTGCCTGGCGTCTTAGAGCCTCACTGGCTTCTGGTCGGAGCCGCTATGTGGTCAGGAGCTGAATGGGAGTGACGGCTGGAGAAGGGAGGGAGCTGTGTGGATGGGGCCGCCCTGTGCAGGCAGAGCTTTCATGACTGGCCTCTGAACGTGGGCACGAGAGAAAGAGGGAAAGAGCTGTGTTCTGGGGCTTGCTGGGCTGAGGCAGTGGGTGATGGTCCCCGAGTCGGAAGGCTGGGGAGCTGCAGGTGTGGGTGGCGGGAGGGAGTGGGGGCGAGTGGGGGCCTCTGCCTGGAGAGGCAAGTTCGCTGGCGTCAGTGTCGGTGTGTCAGTCAGGCTGGATGATGCCCTCTAGGTCCCCGTGTGGTCCAGAGACCCACGACTCAAGCACCACCTGAGCACTTGTTACAGATTCAGATTCTTGGGTCCCTCCTGAGACGTACCATGCTGGAGTCTTTGGGAGAGGGCCCCGAGAGTCTGAGTTCCGGCACTCTCCCAGGTGCTGCTGCTCCCTCCCATACATAGACTTTGCTGTGCACTTGGCGTAAATCAGCTATACTTTAAGAAAATCTTAAAAAAATTAAATACAAAAAACCCAATGACAAGATAGGAGGCCTCGACTTTGTGGCTTAAAAATTGACACCAAAACTTCAGCAAATCAAAACAGTATTATACTGGCATAAATCCAAACATATACACTGAAGGAACAGAGTTGAGACTAGAAATAAATCCTCATATACGTGGTCAAAAGATTTCTAACAAGGCTGCTGAAACCGTTTAGTTAGGAAAGATAATCCTTTCAATAAATGGTGCTGGATACCCAGTGCAAGAAAAATGAAGCTGAGTTTACACCATATGTAAAAATTAGCTTGGGACTTCCCTGGTTAAGACTCCACACTTGCACTGCAGGGGGCCACACGTTTGATCCCCAGTTGGGGAAATAGGATCCATATGCTATGGGGCATGGCCAAAAAAAAAAAAGAAAAAAGAAAAGAAAAGAAATTACCTCAAAATTGATAAAGACCTGAAGACAAGAGCTTAAACTATAAAACTCTTAGAAGAAAACATTGTAGTCTCAGATTCATAACCTCAGATTTGGCAAAGGATTCTTAGATTTGACACCATAATCCTGAGTAAGAAAAGGAAAAAATGGACTATTCAAAATTTGAAACTTTTGTACATCAGAGGACACTGTTATACAAAGTGAAAAGGCAACCCAAGGAATGGGAGAAAAGTTTTGCAAATCGTGTATATGTAAGAGGTTAATATCCAAAACATATAACAAGCTCTTGCATCTCAACAATAAAAGATAACCATATAAAAATGGACAAAGTACTCAAAGAGGTATTTCTCAAAAAAACCCCACAACTGTACAAATGGCCAACAAATCCATAGAAATATTCTCAACATCAGTAATCATTAGGGAAAAGCAAGTCAAAATGCATGAGATACCACTTCATACCTATTAGTATTGCTATTAGAAAAAACAAGACAAAATAACAAGTTTTGTGAGGATATGGAGAAATTGACACCCTTGTGCACTGCGCATGGAAATGTAAAATGGTATAGCCACCATGGAAAACAGTTTGGTGAGTCCGTAAAATAGTAAATGTAGAATTATAGTATGATTCAACAATTCTACTTCTGGGCACAGCCCAAATGTCCATCAGTAGATGAATGGATAAGCAAATTGTGGTTCAGCTCAGTCACATTCAACTCTTTGTGACTCCATGGACCGCACACACCAGGTCTCTCTGTCCATCACCAACTCCCGGAGTTTGCTCAAACTCATGTCCATTGAGTCAGTGATGCCATCCAACCATCTCATCCTCTCTTGTCCCCTTCTCCTCCTGCCTTCAATCTTTCCCAGCATCAGGGTCTTTTCCAGTGAGTCAGTTCTTCGCATCAGGTGGCCAAAGTATTGGAGTTTCAGCTTCAGCATCAGTCCTTCTAATGAATATTCAGGGTTGATCTCCTTTACGATTGACTAATTTGATCTCCTTGCAGTCCAAGGGACTCTCAAGAGTCTTCTCCAACACCACATTTCAAAAACATCAATTCTTCAGTGCTCAGCTTTCTTTATGGTCCAACTCTCACATCCAGGCATGACTACTGGAAAAACCGTAGCTTTGACTAGATGCAAAGTAATGCCTCTGCTTTTTAATATGCTGTTTAGGCTGGTCATAGCTTTTCTTGTAAGAAACAAGTGTCTTTTAATTTCATGGCTGCAGTCACCATCTGCAGTGATTTTGGAGCCCCCCCCCAAATAAAGTCTGTCACTGTTTCCATTGTTTCCCCATCTATTTGCCGTGAAGCGATGGGACCAGATGCTATGATCTTTGTTCTGTGAATGCTGAGTTTTAAGCCAGCTTTTTCACTCTCCTCTTTCACTTTCATCAAGAGGCTCTTTAGTTCTTCTTCACTTTCTGCCCTAAGAGTGGTGTCATCTACCACATTTATCATAAACAAGTTGTGGTACAGACCTGCAAAGGAATGTTACTCAGCCATAAACAAGAATGGGGTTCTGACAAGCGCTGCAATAAGGATGAACTTTGCAAACGTCACACTAAGTGAAAGAAGCCTGACACGAAGGTCATGTGTTGTGTGGACCCTTTTGTTTGAAATGCCCAAAATAGATGACTTTCTAGGCACACAAAGGAAATTGGCGGTTTCTAGGGAATGAGAGGACAGAGGTGTAAGGAATGATTGCTTAGTATCATCTATTCTTCAGGAGTATGAAAAAAATTTGAAACTAGGGAAGTGGTGGTTCACAGTTGTGCATACACTAAGTGCCTCTGAATTGTAGATTTATCCCCCCCCCAAATAAAGTCTGTCACTGTTTCCATTGTTTCCCCATCTATTTGCCGTGAAGCGATGGGACCAGATGCTATGATCTTTGTTCTGTGAATGCTGAGTTTTAAGCCAGCTTTTTCACTCTCCTCTTTCACTTTCATCAAGAGGCTCTTTAGTTCTTCTTCACTTTCTGCCCTAAGAGTGGTGTCATCTACCACATTTATCATAAACAAGTTGTGGTACAGACCTGCAAAGGAATGTTACTCAGCCATAAACAAGAATGGGGTTCTGACAAGCGCTGCAATAAGGATGAACTTTGCAAACGTCACACTAAGTGAAAGAAGCCTGACACGAAGGTCATGTGTTGTGTGGACCCTTTTGTTTGAAATGCCCAAAATAGATGACTTTCTAGGCACACAAAGGAAATTGGCGGTTTCTAGGGAATGAGAGGACAGAGGTGTAAGGAATGATTGCTTAGTATCATCTATTCTTCAGGAGTATGAAAAAAATTTGAAACTAGGGAAGTGGTGGTTCACAGTTGTGCATACACTAAGTGCCTCTGAATTGTAGATTTACTTGTATGTTAAGTTAATTTCAACTCAGTTTAGAAAAACAAAACAAAATGCCTGAGTTTTAGGTCTCTAGAGCTCAAGTTATTAAGTCCAAAGTTGCCACTTTCCTTGAAGGCTTCGGTGAGAAGGGGACAGCTGGGGACCTCACAATGGGGAAGATTAACCCAGATGGCAGGACAGATGGTGGGCAGGAGACGATGGGCCTGAGTGAGGATGGTGCAGATGTAGAGACTGAAGCCTTCAGAGGACCGGATCCTGGGCTGGGGCTGGCCTGTGGGACCTGGAACCAGGGAAGGGTGCTGCTGGTGGTGGTGGTGACGTGCAGGGGGCCTGGGAAGCCCTCTGAGAGCTCACGGGGAGAGCATCTGGGGCAGGCTCTGCCTGGGTCAGTGGTCTCTGCTGCCCTAACTGCCTCACACAGAGACTTCTGCTGCAGGGGAGGGGAGGGCAGTGGGCAGCCTGAGGTTTCTGGACGTCACCTCTTTTCCTTCCTGTCCTGCAGATGTTGAACCTCTTTGTGGCTGTGATCATGGACAATTTTGAGTACCTTACGCGGGACTCTTCCATCCTAGGGCCTCACCACCTGGACGAATTCATCCGGGTCTGGGCTGAGTACGACCCGGCTGCATGGTGAGTGAGCCCCTGTGCTGTGTGGCCCTCAGGGCTGGTACACACCACTCACAGGTCTCAGCACAGGGCTGGCTACAGGCATGTTTCAAGTGAGCGACCGCCTTTGGGTTTTGGCTGGGGTTGGGATTCTATCCAGCTTCCTCCTGGGAGGTACACTCACGCTAGCTCCCTGTGCCCTTGTGTACAGCTCCCTGGGCTGAGAAATCCTCTTCTCAGGCCTGCAGTCCAGCCCTTAGGAGGTTGCCTGGGGGTCATGGAAGGTCCTCAGCGGGTTGTGACACTCAGGTTCCTATTGGGCAGCAGCGCACTGTCTTCTCACAAGGCATGTCACATCTGGGTTGTGAGAGGTCACAGGGCGTCACCCTCTCATAGCACTGAGGCCTCTGTGGCCAGAAATAACGTGAGGCCTTAGTTCTTTCCCTCCATGGGCTCAGGGCCCATCTGCCTGCTGCTCCCAGAGGACAAGAGGTCTAGAGCCCACGCTGTGAATAGAGGGTTCCCAGTAAACGTCTGTTGAAATTGGATGAACTGCCAGAAAAAGTCTAGTGTGTCTGAGGCTCTGTGGTCATGGTGCAAAACTGTTAATGCGTTGTTGTTTCATAAGTGAAGTGAAGTCACTCAGTTGTGTCCGACTCTTAGCGACCCCATGGACTGCAGCCCACCAGGCTCCGCCGTCCATGGGATCTTCAGGCAAGAGTCCTGGAGTGGGTGCCATCGCCTTCTCCGTGCTGCTTCATAAGTGAGGGCCAAGTGCTTCCAGAGCAAGGGTCTCCTGAAGAGTGATTGGGTCAGAAGACGGTGAAGACGGTGTGTTTTTTTGAGGGAGTCCTGCACACCTCTGATGTTTTGTCCTCAGGCCCAGCACAGCAGTGTGGGTCCTCCATCTGCCCGTTTGTCTGTCTCTTTGTTGAGTTCATCCCCTTGCCCGTTTGTCTGTCCTTTGTCGAGTACTCGCTCCCTGCTCATTCGTTCAGGCACCCTCCAGAGCCATGACGCGGAGAGTCACTGAGGACATGGCCTCTGCAGCAAAACACGGGATGTGCTTCCCCCTCTTTCTCGCGGGCGCCCCAGCCTGCCTGCATCCCTGTCGCGTGACTCTGCATCCGGCCACCCCTTGTGTGGTAGAGGCCTGGAGGAGACGGTCAGTGTCCTCATGGGAGGACCCTGGGACTCTGAATCCAAGCTCAACAAGGGGAACACTAAGGAGCTTTCTGATTCCCCAGACCCCCAAAGGGCTGGGAGCTTGGCTGGGCTCCTGTACCAGTCTTCTGATCCAGTCTTCTTAGACTTCACACCCCATCATAGTGAGGACACAGAGGTGCTATGTGAGGCCCTTTCCACTGGGCAGTGCCAGGGCCCTGGGGCCCTTCTGGGCCTCGAGCATCTCTGAGTGTGTCTCACTGCACTGGAGAGTTTACAGTTTTCATGCAGCGCAGAACAAGCCTGCCTGCTGTCTCACGCTGTATATGACTTTCCACGGTCTTGAGAGCCCTGTCATTTTAAGCACGTTTGCCTTTAGCATGTGCTGGAGTTCACAGGCTCAGGCATATTCCTGGGCTGTCTGGTCAGGAAGGCCCAGTCAGATTGAAGGGGAGACTGATCACACCTGAGACCTGGTCCTTGTCAGGCAAAGGGCAGGAGAGAGTCCAGCTGGGGCAGGACTGAGACTCATTCCAGGAGGATCCTCCTGACTGTGGTCAAAAGAGATGCTGCTGTTTCTGGGCATCTTTTCCCCAGAGGAGATCTGTGTTGTACAAAGCAGAGAGATTGTGTAGAATGTGACTTGGACTAACAGGCAAAGGAAGGTCAGTGCAAGTCTGCCAGAGGGGAGTGACATGCCCCAGATCTTTGTGGACTGTAGACCCAGTACCTCCCAACAGCCCAAAACTGACCCAAGACATACAAGAAGTGGACCTGGGCCAGGCTGTAGCTTTGCGATTGTGCACAGAGGTGCTGACTGCTTCCCAAACCCAGAGTGCCAGACCTGGGACCTTGGGAGGACATGGGCATTCAGGAATACGATGAAGAGCTTCTGGCAGAGTAGGGAACAACATGGAAGCCTCGCCGCAGAGCACAGCACCATGCAAGGTGACACACGATCCGTGGTCCAGAAGAAGCGCTGACACTCAGACCTGCTGCTCTGGTGAGCGGCTAGGGCAGCAGAGGGCTGGGTGGAGACGGCTAAGCAGACCAGGCTTGGGCCCCTCCTCTGGGCAGGCCAGGGCATGCTGTGAGGCTTCCATTAGCCTCTCTGACCGACGCGGGGCCCTGACTATCTTTATTTCCCAGGGACCATCGGCTGTCTCCTTATTCTTGGGGAGCCTGAAACAAAAGCGAACTTTATGAAAATCTCTCAAGCGTTTGTGTGTATGTGTGTATACTATGTGTGTGTGCAGAAGCGTGTGCATATGTGTTCTCTGTGCACAGATCTCTGTACACCAGAGTGTGTGTGAGCGTGTTTATGTGCAGCCAGGCACACGCCTGTGTGTATGTGTTTTTGCATGCATGTGAGGGCAGTGCGTCTTCACGCACATGTGTGTGCGCATGTGTGTGTGAATGCAAGGCATGGGCATGTACGTGCCCATGTTCCCTGCTCTTCCGTAATGTGTGCATGGGCATGTATGTGTGTGCATGTGTGCACACTCGTGCTGTGGGAAGATGAGGAGGACATGGAGTTACTGCCTTCTGGTGCCGCCTCCCCTCCCCTCCCCACTTTGTGGGGAAGTGCAGAGACTCTGACGGAGAGTCAGGACCACCCCCCGAGTGATGAGTCTGCTCATCCTCACACTTGTCCGTCTGTCCAGTAAGCGTCCTGAGCCTGGGCCTTGCGCTGGGGCCTGCACCCTCAGCTCTGCTCAGCCCAGCCAGCCGTGGGCAGAGGAGCTGCAGTGTGAGGCCAGGGCCTCTCTGAGCTGGGAGAGGCTGGGGAGTCAGAGGAGGTGGCAGCTGAGCTGAACAAAGGGGCAGGATCGATGGAGCTATGGAGGAGGTGTGGGGGCAGAGGGAAGGGGGAGCTGACTGTCTGGCTGGAGGGGAGAACATGCTGTAAAGCTACTAGAAGGGTGGGTGCGAGGGGCCAAGCAAGGCCTTGACGTTGGGGCCAAACAGCCACCTTTGGCTTTGTTTCGTGGACAGCAGAAACAGTTTTGAGTCAAAGTGATGGTATCAGGCCTGCACTTTTCCTCTGGTGGCATCTGAGGGGTTTGACAGCAGAAGAGAGGAGAGGAATGGGATCTTGGGAATGAGGGTTTTGCCAGGCTTCCAGCTTCTTTGTGGGTACCCTTTGGGCCCATGAAGTTAGCAGGCACGTGGCTGAGGCCAGTGGGGCTTTCCTCTTAGTCCCTCTTTCCCAGAAGTAAATACAGCACAATTGGGAGCTCGTTTGATGGGGCCATGGTGCAGGAAAGGGAAGCCGTGGCATTGGCCGGGGTGCCCACCCTGGGCCAAGGGGTCCTTAGCTGGACCTGCAGTTTCCAGGGGAGGATATGGTGAGTTCAGGGAGGCGGGGAGAGTCAGGAGAGCCAGGTGTGGAGAGAAGCTTCTCCAAGGAGGCCCTGGGGTCTCAGGCACTGAGAGGGTGAGGGGAGGGGCTGTCAGAGAGCTGATGAAGGAGGCCCAGGTGTGGACGAACCAACAGCCGTGCTGCGTGAAGGGGACACTCTGGCCCGACACTGTCTGTATGGAGTGTCTCCTGCCTGCTGCGGGCTCTGGAGATTGTCGGGTGGCTGCGTCTCCTGGGTACTCCCTCGGTTCACCCCTGGGCCCCCAGCTGGGCGCTGCCTGTCCAACCTCCCCTGGCTGCACCTCCAGGCAGCGCAAGGCTGGGCGGGTGGGATGGAGTCCTCGTGCCTCCCTTGCTGTGAACTATGGTGTTTCTTTTCCCGTCGCCGGATGCATTATAAGGATAATGTGCCACCCGTTGGCTTAGGGACGAGCTGCCCTTGCGCGTTGGCCTACAAGGTTCTCTACTTGAGAGCCCCCATCCAACATGCTCTTCCCTGCCTGCTAAGCAGACACAGCACACACTCCCTACCTGGTGTGGAAGTGACGACACCTCTTGCTCCTCCTGCCCTGTCCCGCCCACACTCCAAGGCCCTGGATGGTTTGGTTCCCCTGACCCCTCCAGTGGGCTGGGGGCAGGCAGCTCCGTGAAATGCACACAGAGCTTTCTGCTGGGCCCTGAGGATGAGGACCAGCCGCTGGTGGGAGTAGGGGGCCAGGTCCCACCCGTGCCAAGGAAGCGGCCGTCTCACCCAGATTTGCCTCTGCGCTCTTGAGGGTGGACTGATGGTCACACAGGCCAGAGGCCAAGGGCCCCAGAGAGGGGAGTATGGGCACAAGTAGACCAGGAACAGTGGCCCCAGCAACCCAGGGTTTCAGATTCCTACAGAGGAGAGGGCAGAGGCGGTGGGGACCCAAAGACAGGTCCTCCCGCTTCACCTCTAGACTGATCCACTCGGCTGAGCCCAGGAGTCTTGGGAGGAGGACTGGACCCAGGACCACGTGGGGTGGATCCACTGGTCTGGAGAAGGCTCCTCTCTCTTGGGTGGCCTGAACCTGACCATATCTCTGGAAACCCAAGCAGGTCCCATAAGCAGCTGTCCCAGGGGTGGAGGTGAGGCTTCCAGCCTGGTGACCAGTCTACCTAAGGAGGTCACAGTCATCAACCCTAAACACCTACCTTGGTCTAGAGCCTTATTCCATATGTTGGTCCCTGCCCTTCCTGGTGTGCTGTCAGGAGGCTGCAAGAGTGGCACCAAGTCACATCCCACCCCAGCGACCCGAACTCCACAGCTTCCTGCTCAGCTCCAACCCAGCAGTGGCCCTGCTCCGGACAGGGCTTGGGTGTCTCTGGGCTTGTAGCAGGGCTTGCCCCCACAGACTTTGCCGCTGGAGCCTCGGGGCCCCCTGCAGAACGATGTGGCTCCCACACTAGTTTTCTGGCCTGCTTTTAGGCTTTTCTCCAATTTTTAGTTCTCTTGGCTCACTTGGAAGCAAATGAGGCGTGAAGGAAAGCTAATGTTTCTGCCATGGTTCTCCATCCAGCTTCTTTGGTCCCTGGATAGCTGTCTTCCAGCTGGCATGGTGAGACAACTCTTTTCCAATTTGGCATTATCCATGGCTTCTGAAAGTATAAAGTCAGAGTTGACAACCCCAAGCCTCCCTGATGCAGCCTCTGTCATCTCTCCATGTTCACTAGCTCAGATGCCCCCTGCCCACTCCCTGCGTGGGGCCAGAGTGTGGAGGTGAGGCTGGGAGGCTAGGAGGGGATTGAGCCTCGCCAACAGAAAGCCCTCATTTTGCTTGTTTTGACTTCCAGCATTTAATCCAACACTGGTTAACTGGCTCTGTTTTCTTGTCTGCTTCCTCCCCGACCCTCCTGCCGTACCCCTCCCGTGGACCCCTCCTGTGGACCCCACTCTGCCTCTGTCCTATGGGCCGGGTCTCCAGTGGGCGCATCAGTTACAATGACATGTTTGAGATGCTGAAACATATGTCCCCGCCCCTGGGGCTGGGGAAGAAATGCCCTGCTCGTGTTGCGTACAAGGTAGACCCCAGCCCTGCACCCCACAGGCTGTCTGTGCTAGGCTCCTGTCTCTTCCGGGGCTTGTCCGTCTGTCTGTCTGCTGCTCTGCCATCTCTCTCTTTCTTTCTTTTCTCTGTCCCAACCTTCTCCACTTCCTTCCCAAACAGAGGGAAACAGACACTGTGGAGTGTCTCTACACTGACCCCTTGTCCCATAGGGCTGCCCCCTCTGAGAGCTCCCCAAGAGGCTCAGGAAAATGGAGCCAGAGCCCCACATCTACTTTTTCTCATTCCCTTCTCTTCCTCAGAAAAGAGGGGACAAACTAGCTTTTTTGACAGAGGCTGTTTTTTGTTCTGAGCTCAGGACCACACTCGGCTCCTCTGTCCCCCAAGCCTCTGACGTGGGCAAAGTTGTCCAGCCCGCAGTGTCTGGCCCTGCAAGGCCTCTGCAGGGTGCACCTGTGGAGCCCACGCCCAGCTCTGCATGCACGGAACTTCGCGGGCTATGGAGGGAGTATTGCCTAGAGCTTCATGAATCCATGGAGCCTTAAGAAGGAAGGGTGCTGGAGAGAGGCATCCTGCCCTCATTCCTGGGCCTCCAGAGGGTCCTGTGGGGTGAGAACAAACTCTGGAGCCTGGGTGGTCCCAGGTCCCTCCACCTCTGTTGCCGAGGGCCCAGTGGTCTGAGCTGCAAAGAGGGAGTAAACTGAGGACACTACCAGGCCCTACCGTGGGGACGTGAGCAGCCACATGGCCCCATTCCCAAGTCTGTTCCTGCCTGTCCCTGCATCCCCAGTCACCCTCCTTGGTGAGTAAGCACTTTCCATGCCCCTAGCGCTCCCCGCCTGAGAGCCCTCCAGCAGCCACAGTGGTTACATGGCTCAGCCAGCACCAGTCTGGAGCCTAGCTGCCATCTCCTTGTTTCTGAGCAGGCTTCCCACAGAGCTTTCGTCTTTCTGGTTCTGTCCACGTTGTCTGTTTCTGTGCTCTGATTCTGGGCTTGCATCTATTGGCTCAGCACAGCCTCTGGGGGCTAAGTGGCTCCTCTGGGCCATACGTGATGCCTCTGGTGTCCTCCTTGGTCCTCCCCTGCCTGGCATGCATGTCGAGTCTGCATGGAGGCCCTGCATGCAAGGCTGTAACACTGTCCTCAAGAAGGAGAGCTCTGTCCACACCGACATCTGGGGCCAGGGGAGGCAGGGGAGGCCGCGATGGGAGAGCCTTTGGAGTTCCTTCCTAGGTGTGCTGGCCAACTCCAAGGATCAGGGCATGAAGAGACCAGGGGAGGCCTCAAATTTAGTGAGAGTAGATGGTCTTGGTGAGTTGGGGAGGGCCCAGGAGATGCACAGAGTGCCATGGCCAGAGGGTCTAGGCCCAGGCAGAGGTGCCTGTCTGTTTGCCCTGGTCTCGCCCCTCTGCTGCTCCCAAACTCCTGGCCCTTTGGGGCCTGGGCAGGCAGATGGGGGGCTCTGGTAAAGGAGCCCTGGACGGAGCTCTCCTCTCTGGGAAAACACCTGCTTGTGCCTCCTTCATGCTGGCCCCTGACTTCCTAACTCCCCTCGAGAGGAGCCCTTCTGCCTCTCCCCCTGCCGTCGGTGCTGGTCTGCGGGAACACTGTGCTCTGGGAGCCATGAGTGCCACACAGGCGTTGAGGGAGGCCCCAGGACCATGACTGGAGGTACCAAGTGGGGCTTTGCCAGCATTAGGGGCCAGAGTGTGAGTCTTATCTCCAGCCCCCTGCCCTCCATCAGGCTGAAGACTGGAGTGGTTCCAGAATGCTGGGGGTAGACTAGCCTTACTCAGAGAACGGACAGAGAGGCTGCCCTATCCCAGGGTTTAGGCTTGGCAGAGGGCAGCACACCCCACAGAGTGGCCCTGTATCCCCACCTCTAGCTCCCATCCTGGTAAGGAATAAAGAGGCTGCTGGGAGAGGACAGGAGGCCACAGTGCCCCCAAGGGCTCCACTTGGCCAGCAAGGTGGCCACCCCATGATCAGGACATTCCAGACACATCTGAGACCATTTTCTTTCTGGAGATCACGTGAGCTCTTAAAGCCTCAGGCTCTGGACAGCTGCTGGTTATCATCAGAGGGATTCGGTGCAGACACACTCCTGTTTCCAGCTGTTCTGTCCTAGAAAATGGAAGAGAGGGAAGGGGGCTGTTCACCTAATGGTGAAACAGGGAGAAGGCTTGCACAGGCCCCGGTCTGGTTGAGCGCTTGTGTCCCTGTGGGATGGCCCTGGGCCCCTGTGCAGCTGGCTGAGCCCGAGGCCCTTGCAGTCACATCAGTTGGGTCTTTCCCCCATAAGGAGCAGGTCTCTAAGCCTTTCCTTGTTGCCTCGGGCTGGTGCTATTGAGCATCCTTCCCTAGCCCCTAGCTAGGTGGTGAGACACAGAGGCCGTCCCGGGGCTTGTGTCTCCTCACTGGGAACTGACCTCCGAGCTTGCGGTCCTGGCTGCCCCCCACTTGCCTGCTGCTGTCTGTGGGCTGCCCAGGCCCCTCTTCAGCCTAGGCCACACACTTGTTCTGTCACGGGCAGTGGGCTGGGGTCCCTCTGGCTGAGACATGCCTGTTCTTTCAGAGGAATCCAGGCTTCTGGCTGGGCCCCACTGGACAGTATTTACCTGGACTGCTGTCTTTCTGTAGCCAAGGGAATCGTCAGCTCAGATGAGGGTAGGGATCCAGGGATAGTTGAATGCTGGCAAAACTCCCATCCACCTAACGTCTCCTGGTCCTGGGAACCCTGGGAGGCCTGGCCTGATTTGCCCCCTTATCCCCAGCGCCTGGTTCGTATGAACATGCCCATCTCCAGTGACGACATGACCGTCCACTTCACATCCACGCTGATGGCCCTCATCCGGACTGCACTGGAGATCAAGCTGGCTCCAGGTGAGAGAGGCAGCCTGGAGGGGAGGGCCCAAAGCAGGGCCATGAGACCACGCCGCGCCCTGTCTCT